>WEDG01000734.1:0-172696 GCA_017591395.1 Schistocephalus solidus | reverse complement strand
AAATGGCCGTTCACGTCTCCCTTGTCTTTGTCGGTTCCATTCCATCATATGCTACACGTCGCTGTGCAACCGCCTGCGAGGGCTCTAGTCTGAGCTCCAGGGCACAACGGAACATACATGTTCCGTAAGCAGATCAGTGAGCCCCACACTATCATCATATTCCCGATCACAACCGACAAAACAACGAGCCCGTGGCTCAATGGTAGAGCGTTCGACTCAAATACCAAAGGTCGCGGGTTTCGAATCCCAGGTGTGCCACACTTGGGATTGGGTATGACTGGCTGATGACGGCTTATAAGCCAGAAATGGCCATTCCGGTCTCCCTTGTCTTTGTCGGTTCCATTCCATCATATGCTACACGTCGCTATGCGACCGCCTGCGAGGGGATCTAGTCTGAGCTCCAGGGCACAACGGAACATACATGTTCCTTAAGCAGATCGGTGAGTCCCACACTATCATCATATTCCCGATCACAACCGACAAAAACAACGAGCCCGTGGCTCAATGGTAGAGCGTTCGACTCAAATACCAAAGGTCGCGGGTTTCGAATCCCAGGTGTGCCACACTTGGGATTGGGTATGACTGGCTGATGACGGCTAATAAGCCAGAAATGGCCATTCCGGTCTCTTTTGTCTTTGTCGGTTCCATTACATCATATGCTACACGTCGCTATGCGACCGCCTGCGAGGGCTCTAATCTGAGCTCCAGGGCACAACGGAACATGCATGTTCCTTAAGCAGATCGGTGAGTCCCCACACTATCATCATATTCCCGATCACAACCGACAAAACAACGAGCCCATGGCTCAATGGTAGAGCGTTCGACTCAAATAACAAAGGTCGCGGGTTCGAATCCCAGGTGGGCCACACTTGGGATTGGGTATGACTGGCTGATGAGGGCTAATAAGCCAGAAATGGCCGTTCACGTCTCCCTTGTCTTTGTCGGTTCAATTCCATCATACGCTACACGTCGCTGTGCAACCGCCTGCGAGGGCTCCAGTCGGGGGTCCAGGGCACAATTGAACAGGCATGTTCCCTAAGCAGATCAGTGAGCCTCACACTATCATCATATTCCCGATCACAACCGAAAAAAACCAGCCCGTGGCTCAATGGATGAGCGTTCGACCCAAATACCAAAGGTCGCGGTTTCAAATCCCAGGTGTGCCACACTTGGGATTGGGTATGAATGGCTGATGACGGCTAATAAGCCAGAAATGGCCATTTCGGTCTCCCTTGTCTTTGTCGGTTAAATTCCATCATATGCTACACGTCGCTGACCAACCGCCTGCAAGGGCTCTAGTCTGAGCTCCAGGGCACAACGGAACATACATGTTCCTTAAGCAGATCGGTGAGTCCCACACTATCATCATATTCCCGATCACAACCGACAAAACATCGAGCCCATGGCTCAATAATAGAGCGTTCGATAAAATACCAAAGGTCGCAGGTTCGAATCCATGGTTTGCCACACTTGGGACTGGGTATGACTGGCTGATGACGGCTAATAAGCCAGAAATGGCCGTTCACGTCTCCCTTGTCTTTGTCGGTTCCATTCCATCATATGCTACACGTCGCTATGCGACCGCCTGCGAGGGCTCTAGTCTGAGCTCCAGGGCACAACGGAACATAATTGTTCCTTAAACAGATCGGTGAGCCCCACACTATAATTATATTTCGGATCACAACCGACAAAACAACGAGCCCCGTGGCTCAATGGTAGAGCGTTTCGACTCAAAATACTAAAGGTCGCGGGTTCGAATCCCAGGTGTGCCACACTTGGGATTGGGTATGACTGGCTGATGACGGCTAATAAGCCAGAAATGGCCATTCCGGTCTCCTTTGTCTTTGTCGGTTCCATTCCATCATATGCTACACGTCGCTGTGCGACCGCCTGCGAGGGCTCTAGTCTGAGCTCCAGGGCACAACGGAACATGCATGTTCCTTAAGCAGATCGGTGAGCCCCACACTATCATCATATTCCCGATCACAACCGACAAAACAACGAGCCCGTGGCTCAATGGTAGAGCGTTCGACTCAAATACCAAAGGTCGCGGGTTCGAATCCCAGGTGTGCCACACTTGGGATTGGGTATGACTGGCTGATGACGGCTAATAAGCCAGAAATGGCCATTCCGGTCTCCCTTTGTCTTTGTCGGTTCCATTACATCATATGCTACACGTCGCTGACCGACCGCCTGCGAGGCTCTAGTCTGAGCTCCAGGGCACAACGGAACATACATGTTCCTTAAGCAGATCGGTGAGCCCCACACTATCATCATATTCCCGATCACAACCGACAAAACAACGAGCCCGTGGCTCAAATGTAGAGCGTTTCGACTCAAATACCAAAGGTCGCGGGTTCGAAATCCCAGGTGTGCCACACTTGGGATTGGGTATGACTGGCTGATGACGGCTAATAAGCCAGAAATGGCCATTCCGTTCTCCCTTGTCTTTGTCGGTTCCATTCCATCATATGCTACACGTCGCTATGCGACCAGCCTGCGAGGGCTCTAGTCTGAGCTCCAGGGCACAACGGAACATGCATGTTCCTTAAGCAGATCGGTGAGCCCCACACTATCATCATATTCCCGATCACAACCGACAAAACAACGAGCCCGTGGCTCAATCGTAGAGCGTTCGACTCAAAAACCAAAGGTCGCGGGTTTGAATCCCAGGTGTGCCACACTTGGGATTGGGTATGACTGGCTGATGACGGCTAATAAGCCAGAAATGGCCATTCCGGTCTCCCTTGTCTTTGTCGGTTCCATTCCATCATATGCTACACGTCGCTGACCGACCGCCTGCCAGGGCTCTAGTCTGAGCTCCAGGGCACAACGGAACATACATGTTCCTTAAGCAGATCGGTGAGCCCCACACTATCATCATATTCCCGATCACAACCGACAAAACAACGAGCCCGTGGCTCAATAATTGAGCGTTCGACTCAAATACCAAAAAGGTCGCGGGTTCGAATCCCAGGTTTGCCACACTTGGGATTGGGTATGACTGGCTGATGACGGCTAATAAGCCAGAAATGGCCATTCCGGTTTCCCTTGTCTTTGTCGGTTCCATTCCATCATATGCTGCACGTCGCTATGCGACCGCCTGCGAGGGCTCTAGTCTGAGCTCCAGGGCACAACGGAACATGCATGTTCCTTAAGCAGATCTGTGAGCCCCACACTATCATCATATTCCCGATCACAACCGACAAAACAACGAGCCCGTGGCTCAATGGTAGAGCGTTCGACTCAAATACCAAACGTCGCGGGTTTGAATCCTAGGTGTGCCACACTTGGGATTGGGTATGACTGGCTGATGACGGCTAATAAGCCAGAAATGGCCATTCCGGTCTCCCTTGTCTTTGTCGGTTCCATTCCATCATATGCTACACGTCGCTATGCGACCGCCTGCGAGGGCTCTAGTCTGAGCTCCAGGGCACAACGGAACATGCATGTTCCTTAAGCAGATCGGTGAGCCCCACTATCATCATATTCCCGATCACAACCGACAAAAACAACGAGCCCGTGGCTCAATGGTAGAGCGTTCGACTCAAATACCAAACGTCGCGGGTTTGAATCCCAGGTGTGCCACACTTGGGATTGGGTATGACCGGCTGATGACGGCTAATAAGCCAGAAATGGCCATTCCGGTCTCCCTTGTCTTTGTCGGTTCCATTCCATCACATGCTACACGTCGCTATGCGACCACATGCGAGGGCTCTAGTCTGAGCTGCAGGGCACAACGGAACATGCATTTTCCTTAAGCAGATCGGTGAGCCCCACACATTCATATGTATATATATATATATATATATTGAATAACTGTGGTGGTTTTCATCCCGAGAGAGTATAATGAAAAGAAAAATGCTCATCGGGAAATGGAGTTGTTGTCATAAATTTTCAAGTTGGTGACACCAACCTGTCGTCAGACGAAATGAACAGAGGAGAAAGTGAAGTGGCGTGACAGGACAGATAGTGACAAACAAACAGCTGGTGTGAGTGGGCGGTGGGTGGACCATTAATCGGGGCATGTTTTTGGGTGAGAGATATATATATATATATATATATGATAGTGTGGGCTCACCGGTCTGGCAAGGAGCATGTAGCGTATTCGGTGTGCCCTGAATCAGACTTTAACCCTCGCGGGCGATTCATATAGCGACATAACATATGATGGAATGGAATTTCGAAAAGGCTTGGCCGGAATGGCCGACTGGCTTATTAGCCGTCATCAACCAGTCTACCAATCACTTGTGGCGCACCGCAGGATTCGAGCCCGCGATCTTTATTATTTGAGTCGAACGTTTCGATGAGCCATGGGCTCGTTGTTTGTCGGTTGTGATCAGCGGAAATATAATGATCAATGAGACTCACCGATCTGCCAGGCTATGTTTGTTCCGGTATTGCCCTGGGTAGACTAAAACCCTGAAACGATCGCGCTGGCGACGATGTATATGATGTTTTCGGTAAAACAAAGAACCAGAATAACCATTCACCAGCATTGGTTGTCATCGGCCAGTCATACCAATCCCAGAAGATATTAACACCTGAGATTCGAGCCACGTTGCTATTTAATCGAATAACTCGATTGAACCGCGGGCTCAGGTGTTTATTCGGTTGTGATCGGGGAATATGATGATCGTGTGGGCTCGCCTATCGCAGGGTTTATGTATGTTCGGTATTCTGCTGAGCTCAGACTGGAAAACTCGCAACGTCACTAACCGATGTGGCATATGATGAAATAGACAAAATCGTTCATCATATGCCATTCCAAAGGTCGTGGGTTTGAATCCGGGTGGTACACACGGGATTGGGTATATTCGGCTAATGACGGCAAATAAGCCAGAAATGGCCATTCCGGTCTCCCTTATCTTTGTCGGTTCCATCTTATCAAAAATATCTCGAGTCGCTATGCGACTGCCCGCGAGGGCTCTTAAAGTGAGCTCAAAGGCACAGCGGAACATCAGTGTTCCTTAACCAGATCGGTTAACACCACACTTTCTTATATATATATACATATATATATTTATATGAGCGATAACCGATCGCTTATGGAACTCACTCATCCCGTTGTGCCCTTTGTGAAAACATTGTGTAAAATTTTCAGCTCATTTACACCAATTCGCCTTCAGACAAATAGAAGATGTGCACAAGACGCGTAGCTATAAACAATGCCTAACGAAAACTGTTATTTGCTAAACTGCGGCAATAGGCGTCCGCTACATTCCGGTTATCCTGCGCGGTTGTTTTCGCTTCCACTTAACTTTCAGCCAGTTTTCAATTGGCATCTAAATCGTACGCCTATTAATGCATACCTCGTCTGAGTGTATTGCCTCTGAATTCGCGGCCCTTGTTGTACCGGCGCCAACGATGTACGTTCCCTCCCATGCAAATATGAATTTCTGTGTCCAGTGTGTACCTTTAGCTACTTATAAGGATAAAAGGGGTCTATTCTCTTCACGCTAACTGACGTTTCACGTAGCGCAGTGAATACAGAGTTCAGTTTCGCCACAATGGAGCTGCATCGGCTGAATTGCCAAGGTATTTTGTAGACGATTTCTTTTCTGCATTAAAATAGCCAACCCTGTCCGTAAGTTATTGCAAGCTGGGTGCGCACAGTTTAACAAAAGCTTGTGCGCTATCTTTATCTGGTTTTTGAGCCGTCTTATGACGAGCTCAGATAATTCTTTACATGAAAGGTTCGTCAGCTCGTTTGTTTTTGGCGTCGGGTGGACATAGCTCACAAAATACCTTTCCTTTGAACTGTTTGTCGCCCAGCAGCCGTGGCGAACAAAGTCAGGCGTTTATCCATTTCGGGGGAAGTGGTTTGAAAAGGTATTTCCATTTTGTATTCATGATTCAGGGGAATGTGGAGTTTTGTTTTGTGGAGGGGTTCAAGTTGGCTTTTTGTGATAACAGATGTATCGTGCGTAGTAATAATACAATCTCGGTCAACTCTGGAGAACTGTAGCCTCTAGTTTTCTGCATCACTTGGCCTCTGCCAAAAAAACTGGATATTGGTGACCCCATAGGGGTGCCTTTTAGTTGTCGATAATAATTTTGGCAAAGGAGAAGTTTGGTTCTGAAATGATATCGAGAGGATATCAGGAGGACGTCCGCAGGTACATCAATAGAAGTAGGCCTGTAGGAGTTCTGGGAGCTGATAATCAGCTTCTGCTCCTCTGATTATCCTTTTCCTCTGGTTAGGTGGCTGTGTGCTTTTTCCTACCGTCTCTTCGCATCCACACACTGTCGCCGAACGTCAACAGGCAGCAAAGGAAGCAAGAGCAAATCCAGCAGGCATTCTCGCGATCAGGATTTGAATGAAGAACAGAAAGACGCTATTGTCATGCAGAATGTCATGAACATACTCGATCCCAACAACATAACTGGAATAGGGTAAGTGACAGTAACAGCCCACACACAAGCTTCGCTTTTTCTTTTGTGCTTCAACTCAATCCACTACCGCTGCCACTCCTTCGGGCGTTTTTCTTTAAACTCTGGAGCTGGGTCGCCAGCGTTAAAGTCGTTTTTGCTCGACAAACCAGCAGCAGTTGGTTAGACCTTAACATCATCAATCTCTCAGTTTGGCACCAGTCGTGCATAGTTTAGCATTAAATATTATTCGAACTGAATTTTAGCCGCTTATTACAGCTAGTTCTCAGAGATCTATAGTTCTTATAGTTTGCCCCTTACGTTGTTTAACTTCTACTACTAATACCACTCTTACTACATACCACTACTGCTACCACTACCACTACTACTTACCACTACTACTACTACTACTACGCTACTGCTACTACTGGCTACCACTACTGCGCTACTACTGCTATCACTACTGTTACTATCACTGCTGCTGCATCAGCTACTGCACTGCTGCTACTGCTACGCTGCTGCTACTACTGCTACTTTACTACTGCTACTACTGCTGCTACTACGACTACTGCTACGCTACTGCTACTACTGCTAATGCTACTACTACTACTACTACTACTACTTCTACTACTACTACTACTACTACGATACTACTACCAATGCTACTACTGCTGCTTAACGCTGCTCGGCACAAAACAGTGGCATGGCATCTTGTTTTCAATAATCAGTAACTATTTCCTTTGGGACGATTTTCCCGGTCTCATTGCGCGTGGTGTGTTATCACCCGGAGCACAAGCTCTGCAAACACTTTCGAAGCTCTGCGGCCGAAATCACCTTTGCCAGTAGCATTTCAAACACAGCCGCGCCGAGCTTCACTCCTTGCCGGGGTCTTTTTCTGCCTAGCGGAACCTCTCCCGCCCCGACTGTCTCAAGTAGTGCCCGGAAGTCCAAGTCCACCCGACTCCCCGCCACCGGGCCGGAGCTTTCTCTCGCAAAGTTCTGGCGGGACACACAAAAGCCTCAGCCGATCTGCACTGGCCAAGGCTTCCAGGACCGCTTCCGCCGCCGCAACCTCGTGTGACACCAACAGTAGGCGAAAATGCATCAGCAACAGAGACAGCAACTGCATTTACCAATCACTCCAACTCCCCTCCCTCTGGCCCCTATTTCGGTGGATGCCCTACCAACGGGTGCGACCGCCACTGTTGGTGGGCAATCTCAACAATTTGCGGTTGTCGGAGGCACCGCCCAGATCTTCCACACACATCCACAGCAACACACTGTCTCTTGTTGCCTCCGGTGCCGTGCATCCGGGCCTTAACACGCGCAGCGACACAAAGTACGCTGAGGATGGCCATGACTCACGTCATCGCAGCGGCGGCTTGGCAGCAGCAGGGGGTTGTATCCGGACAGCAACGGTCAGCACAACAAACGCAGCAACAATAAACCGGTCTGGCAGTCGGCACAACAAGCCTACCTGCGGCATCAGTATCCACAGACCGCCATGCAGGAACAAGTATCAACAAGTTCAGCAGCAGCAGCAGCAGCAACAGCAGATGCAGCGGCGGGCTTCGTGGTTACGAGCTCAGGCTAGTGACCAAACCTACCCAAATTTTCTTCCTGGCAATACGCAAACTTCGGTGCCCTTGCTCAGAGTGCCCTCGGCCCCTGTTTTGGGCAGCTGGTATTGCTATGCTGGAAGCGTAATGATCGCCAGACAAATGAATTTGTCATGTACTTTCCCTTAAACACTGTTTCTGATCCCTGACATGAAAGTGACATCATTGGCTTTTAATAGAAGTAACAATCATTTTAATGCAAACAATGGGAATGCAGAAAGTTCCACAGTTGGCAAGCTTACGACCGTAGAGAGGCACGCACCGCAAATTCTCAGATTCTTACCGAGTAGTCTAACCTAGACCAACAAAGTCTGTATGGCGGCTGTGGAACCAATGGATGCTACCTTATCTACTGGACTCCTAGAGGGCGAGTCTAACATAGTCCAATCGAATTTTTCTTCTGTGGCACTTTACAAAGCAACTCGGTAGGTAGAATTTTAAACAGGCCAAATTGATATGGCCTTTTATCTTAATAAGTAACAATTTTGATGCCTACTGTTGAAGGTGCGAAGCACTGTGCTCGGAAAAACTTACGTCCCATTTGTTTGTGTAAATAGGCTGCCGGTTCTTTGGTGGGAATATTTCCATCTAGTAGTCTAAATAACTTTCTGGAATGCACCGCTTCATAAGAAGGGAAATTTTTCCCTCTATTTCCGGATACTTTGCGTAGATTTAACCATATTTCGAATGCGATACAAAAATTTAATCTTAAGCGTCCATTTTGTATCAAAGTAATTTTACTCGTTTTCACACTTTTTGCAAAGAGTATGTTATTGAAGCCTAACCGTGTTTACACTTGTACCAGGTTTTCCAAGTATGCGTGAAGTCTCTCTTGCAGATACTTGCATACTCTTAAGCATAGTAAATGCGCTGCGTGGCTTAAAAGCATTATTATTGAACTTACGGATACTATACTAAGGAATGCTTATGCAAGGGCCTGAACAACCATCATGATACAACTTTTATTGAAAATGAGCTGTGCCACTATTTCAGGCATGAATTCTAGAAGAGACATTGTTCCTTCAAAGATGGAGGCCTAGAAAGTGATACATTTTTGACTTTGTCTTACTGATGCGGCTGAGTTTTGTGCAAGCATTGGAAAATCACTACTTGCTCGGTGATTCTTCCCCAGTGTATATACGTACACGACTAGAAGTTTGTTCAGCCACAAGAAGACAACCTAGCATTTAAAATTTGCCTAGTCAATATGTTTCATGTGGGCGGTGTTGCAAACCCGCCTGTGTGATATTTTCTCCTCAAAATGAATACAGTAGCTGGGCCTTATGCAATTTTGATCAGCCTTCTGAAGTGTTTTTTCGTCAGGAAAGGACGGGGGTCGTCAGATTGATTGTCGCTCACCATAATCTCAAGATATTTCCAGACATGCGAGAATTTATTTCTTTTTCGGCCACCGGTAAAAACTAAAAATATGCATCCTTCGGCCGTATGAATTTTTCACTGATTTCGTTGACCTTTTAGAAACTACAGTATATATTTTATAAAAAGCATGAACAAAAATATTCATTCTTTGGTAAAAATACGTCTTCTTTTAAATATATACTGTAGGAAGGGTACAATTCGGTTTTGATGCTCTTTGTACATAAAATGTTCGCATTCACTGCCAACTTTTTATTAACCCCATATGGTATCCTAATAATATAGAGAAATGTATGGTTTTCCTTACACAAACAGTATAAGGAACCCTTAACCCAAGGGCAGCTGCAAGTCCAAAAATTATTCCGGGAATTGAGAAAAGCTGTCCAAACCGAAAGAAACCCTTTTTCAGGCATACACTTAGAAGAACACATAATTTCGAAAACAATTATGTATAAGAAATCATATTTTTCATATGCGATTTCTGTAAAAACAGATTTGAATTTATAAGAGCAGCAAAAGTAAAATAGAAAAAAGGAATAATGCTTAAGTAGCCATTTTCAGACTGTAGTTTTTGTAGACGGCTGGGAAGAAACTTTTTCAGAGCTTGGAAGCCGGACGTTGGATTATGCTGCTGGGGGTAATTAATCTTGCAGGTCTGATTGGCAATATTTCTAATCGAAAAAAATCAGAATTTATGTTAGGGTTTCATGAGATGGGCACATTCGCTTGTCAAGTATTCCGTCCTCTGCGTTTTCGACAGTCATCGCTGGCCGCCAGTTTTTGCTATGGAAAAACATGGATAAACTCGCTTTCTCGCGTGTTTATTAAACCAAATTAGAATAGCGCACCGTGTCGAATGTCCGAACTTCCAATTCTTCTTCCTAGTTAGTTACCCGCTGCTCGGTAGATTCACATGATAACCTCTTGAATCCGGTAGGAAACTTGCTAATGCCTTTCCCAATTGAGGTAGAATTGCGCCAACGTCTCGAATACAAAAACCGGCAATAATTAAATCAAAAACCTGGTGGTTCGTACACCGCCAAATGCTACGAGGGCGCAGTGGTGACTTAAACGCAATTCGGTTATACCGGGGAATCCTACTACATCCTAAATTCAGTTTTTCCCATGTTTACCATGTTCTAACAATATAACTGCTATGCAATCTGGGGTAGTGTATCGCATCCCATGCCCAAATGTCCTTGTAACTACACAGGTCAGATTAAAATGCATGTTCGGATCGCGCAGACATGAATAGAAGCCAGCTGTGGAACGTGACGACGAATTGTCGCATGTAGCTACCCACACCTTTGAAACGGGCCATGAGTTCAACTTCGCAGGCGTGAAGATAACTGCCCACACCGAAAATAAGACGTGCGGAGAATTGCTTAAAGACTGGTCCTCGGATGGGAACCAAATCAATCGATGTATCGATCTGCCGCTGGCATACACGAAAGTTCGACCGTCGTAGTCCGACGATGTCCACCGTATGCTCCATGCCGCTGGCATACGAGGGACATATGCAGTCACCTCTTGCGTCATTGATTGGTTTACACCACCCTCCCCATAAGGGTAACCGTTTCCGTTGTTGTCTGCTATCTCTGACGGGGACTCCTGCACGGCTTCAAAGCTCAGGATAATAAAACTATTTTTCCGGTGCCTCGACCAGCCTTCTTTACTCGTGCAAATACCTGGAACTGGAAACTTCACATTCATTCATAAATGGAAACGTATGCTGTCGTTGTTTCCACGTCATAAGTTGACATCACAGACACTTACTAATCTGCAGAACAAGTGCACCGGATTCTCATCGATGGCGAAGCTAATAACCCTGTGAGTTTAATCTTTCAGATCTTTCTTTTAAATAGCTTCATGTCTTCTACCATCTGCTCGTTAGTATCAGATGTTCATGTCCCACCTCCCACTCCTCACGGCTTCAGGTCAATTGAAGAAGACGCAGCGACGGTCAATTGGGCGAGACACAGATGGCTCCTGCAAGCGTTCTGTTGAGCCAACAGCAGCAGCAAGCACAGTACCAGGCCCGTCCAACAACTCTCATAGTTCGTGCTCCGCCGACGGGCTTGCAGCCTGGCATCAGACCAATGGAACAGGTAGGCTTTCTTGTGAACATAGTTAAAACTTGCCTTTGCCCGAAGGCCAAATCGTCAAGTTCCAGCAAGCCACGACCTTCCTTTACTTTTTATGTCAACTGGTTCCATTTACTGCTCTCTCGCTACTGATTCAGTGTTATCACAGGAGTATACTTCCTTTTTCTATGACATCAGACTGAATCAATAAAACAGTCCTCACCGTACATGCACCGGAGACTATTTGCGTACAGAATCGGTAATCTTCCCCAATTTATCGACTCCTTTGCTTCCAGTCCATGCAGGCGTAATACGAAAGGGCTAGATGTTGCTTAGACCTCATCCCTCTAATTTAAATGCGCATATGGGTTTTCAACTATATACAAGCCTTCTCTCTCTCTCTCTCTCTCTCTCTCACTCTCTCTATCTTTTCCATCCTATCTATCTATCTATCTATCTATCTATCTATCTATCTATCTATCTATCGCAATTGCTGATTTCGCGTTCGACCTCATGGTGCAGTTGTAGTATTTGAAATCCCGAACATTCGCTGCCCAGAACGATGACTATAAAAGCAGTCATTCACGATGAAAGTGCTTGGGCATTTTCACGCCGGGTCGGCGTAGCTTTAATTTAAAGCCCAGGTCCTTAACTGTCTGCCTCCAGTCAACTTTTTGTCATACGCGAACGGGAAACGGTAATGACAGGCCGCCTTTTTAATATCTACCTCCTCCTCCTCCTCCTCATCATCATCATCATCATGCATGGGATTACTCGATGACTGTTAGCTTTGAAACTACCGACGCTTTCCTAAATAAACTCCCTTTTCTGTTCAGGTAACTGGAGACTCGCTAAAAATTGCGACCATTGATGCAACTAGTCAGGCCATCTCAACGACCTCACAGGGTCAGGGGGGCAATCGAAATTTGGTAGCCCAGCAACAGCTGCAGCAGCAACAACAACAACAACAGCAGCAGCAGCAACAACAGCAACCAATGATCCAGGGAGGTGTCAACTCGACGCATACTGCTTGCACGCCACCTCGAATTAGTCAGCAGCTGCTGCAGGAAAATTTGCAATCCGCCGCGGTGGCAACTCTTGCCTCCGCATCGCATGCTGTTGGCACGGCAGCCACCTACACACAACTGGGTCACTTGCAGCATCCCCAACGGGTGTTTCTGCAGCCAGGTGGGCAGCTGATCCAGGTGCAGTCTGCTTCCGCTGCTCCACCAGCTTCCACTGCCTTCCAACTGCAGGCTCAGAGGCAGACAGCACGCGGCGTCCCCAGCAGCGTTTCCCCCGCCTCGGGTCTCGTGCCGTCAGTCTACCTACAGGGTCGTCAGGCCATTCCTCCTCCCCCGACCGCGGCCCTTCAGTACAAACACCAGCTGCAGCAACTGTCCCCAACCCAGCAACTGCAGGTGACTGCTCAGACCGCAGGCACGCAGCCTGCAGCCCAAATTGTGGGTCAGTTACAGCAGCAGCAACAGGCACAGAGGCCTCAGACGTCGTCATCTTCGGTACAACGTCCAAACATGCTGAGGCAGGCGCAGCCGCAACAGCAGCTACATTACCCTGGCCAAGTGCCGCAACAGCAACTGAAGCCTGCTGCGCAGACTCAGCTCGTCCCCGGTCAGCTTGCTGCTGGCAGTCAGCAGATCATTATCCAGACGTCGAACGGCACACAGATGATTGCGCAGGCCCAAGATCTTGGCGTGAGTTCACCGACAGTTTCGATAAGTACAAACGGGGAAGGTAAAGGCGGCTTGTTTTCCGCCCTCAGCCCATCATTTCCAAGGCCTAACGTGGATCCAGTTAGCCATTGAGTCAGGCACTCGACCAGTTTTACCATAGTCTGTCGGCTGCAATCGAAAACACGTGGGGGGGGGGGGGTAGGGTGGGGGTGGGGGCTGAGTACGAGCTTTTCACTTTGCCGTGTAGCTCTGTCAAGGGTCTTCGCAGTTGGACACATTGCGATGCTTAATCGATAATACAGAACGGTACTACCGACAGCGGCGAGGAAGATAGGGTTTAACATTCTGCCTTCCAGTCGGACTAGATCTTTGAGACCCCCTCCTACGAGACTTTGTCTTTTCTGCATGCGGAGGGGGGGGGGCTTTAGATCCAGTATTGTTTCATTAATTCGAAACCTTCACAGACGAGGTACTTAATCGTCTGACAGACGCCAAATTCCACCCTTCCTTTATCTTTCCCATGCAGAATACCCAATTCGTTGAAGCGGCCTCATCGAAGTACATTGGTGGGCAACTCAGAGCCATTGGAACGAGCCCGGCTGTCCAGTGTGCTTCTCCTCGACCTACAACCTACTCACTCAGTCAAACAGGTACAGTAAACGGCAGTACCACGTCTATTGTCTACCACAGCGCAGCTTCTGTGGAGTCACCGTCACCACAACAAGGTCGTGCTACCTGTAAGCTGCATATCATTATTTATCTCTTAGTCCTTCTGTTTAATTGAAAATAACTGAAACAGTGCGAGTTGTGTCTCAACACGAACATTAGTAAATTGTTGTGCATAACGCTGGCTTTCTTATTAGTTACCGAGTGAGTTTGTCTAAACCTTTGTAAACATCTGAACTGCTGCCTCACGAGCGACCTGCAGTAGTGATGGCAGCGGCTAGAGAACTAGACAGAAGGAACTATTATCATTTCATTATCTGGCTGCAGTTGTAGTTTTGCTGTCTAAGAGGGTCACCATCGTTGTCTGTGCAGGGACAGATATCGTCTCGGTCAGCCACTCTCATGGTTTGATGGATCATTGGACGCTGATCCGCTCCAGGTGCGTAAAAGGAAGAGTGCTGATAGAAGCCAACAGGCGAATTCCAGGAAGTGGTGCAGAAAAAGAAGAAGACGCGATCGCTAGAACATGGCGTTTATTGGCCTGCCGTTTTGGATTTTCTCAGAGACAGTTGCTGCGATTGTCTCTGATGGTGGGTCCGAGAGAGAATACGAAACGTCAGACCAATAAACGCCATGTTATAGCGATCGCGTATTCTTCTGAAAACGAAAAGTGCCATTGTACTCCCAATCGGTTAGGATCAGAGCCACCCCTTCTTATTCGCATTAAATCCTGGTCCATTGTGCGAGAATCTGGTGTGTGGCACTCGTAGATGGGCTGTTTAGCTTTATTGGCCACTGCGCCCGATACCGCCCCCGTTCAAGAGTCCGCTTTTTTTCACAATTGGGTCCAATGAATTATTCAAATCCGTCAGAACTTCTGTGCCGGGCAATCACCTGGCGGATTCTAGATTGATTGCTTAGGAAATCCTGCTTGGCCAGTCAGCTTACTGTATCAGAATTGGTGGATTTCATACGGTTCAATAGGCTGGGCGAGTAACTTGACCCAAGTGCTATTACACTCACGGCTACCGATAAAGACTCGTAGCTCAAGTAGCTAGAGCGTTGGGTGTACTAAAGCCTCCCCTTGATGTCCTGGTTCGATTCCCACTGAGGCCACCGAGTTTTTCACTTTCGAGTCACATATGTATATGTATATTTTGAAGGGTTAGAGGCATTGCCCTTGATGACCTATTGATATAAAACTATCATTCCATGTGTACAGTCAGTATAAAAATGGTGTACATTTAAAAATGTTTGAGTCAAAGCATAACGTAACTTCAAATGCGTGTTCACATCTATAGGCGAAACATTGTGGAAGAAAATTAGAAACCGAAAGATTTTAAAAGGCTGGTTTTAAGTAATCATGTTGCGAGAGTCGTCTTTTGTCAAATAGTATGTCATCAAGTCTTCTTTTAAAATCAGAAATGCTGTCAGAGTTAACCGTCTCACTTGGTAATGAGTTCCAAGCTCGTACCACTCGTTGGCTGAAAAAAAACTTTCTGATGTTCAATCGCGTGCGTTCGCTATTGACCTTGTAGGGATGACCACGCAGATGAGTTGTGCAGGCAAACTCGAAGAAATCCTCCGATCTCAGGGAGGAATCATGGCTCCGGATAATGCGGAGTGTCCAGAGCAGGCTATACCGTAAGTGCCTGTAGGAAAGAGGAAATAAGTCAAGCTTTTTCAATCTGTCTTGGTACGGTAAAGTCTTACAACCGTTGACCATCTTCGTTGCTCTCCGTTGTACCTGTTCGAGTAGGTCAACATCTTTCTTCATCCATGGTATACAGGCTGGTATTCCGTTATCTAAGTGCGGTCTCACGAAGATGCCATATACTTTTCCCAAGAGATCAGGGGGGGAATATTTTAAACGCACGTCTGATCCAATGCAGTGTACATGTTGCCTTCTGTACTGCTTTCTTACAGTGTTCTGAAGGCTATAAATTTGCAGTTGTCCACATGCCCAGATCTCTCTGTGTTTCTACCTCTTTTAATGCAGTGCCATTAATAAAGTACTGGTGTTTCAGCGATACTTTTCGACCGGCGCTTATGTGTAGGATGACGCACTTGGATACATTAAACTTAAGCAGCCACCTAGCCGACCAGGCACTTAGTTTGTCGATATTCGACTCTAACCCTTTTGCGTCATCAGCGCAGCTGACTTCAGTCCATATTTTTATGTTATCTGCGAATATGACAGCTTGACAATCTAGGTCATTGAGACAGTCGTTAAAGTAGATTAGGAAGAGTAGGGGGCCCAAAACAGAACCCTGTGGAACACCACTTTCGAATTTTGCCCATTCCGAGCTAGAGTTTCCAACAACAACTCTCTGTACTCTGAAAGACAAGAAACTCTTGATCCAATTGAAAAGTTTTCCACGAATTCCGACGTTCCAAATCTTCTGTAAAAGAAGCCCGTGTGGTACACTATCAAAGGCCTTCTTAAAGTAAAAAAAATACAGCATCTACTGGATGACCCCTATCTGCTGCGTTTGTCCATTTCTCGTGCGACTGAAGGGCACTCGTGAGACAGGAACGTCCTGGACGGAAGCCGTGTTGGACATCACGTATGATTTGGTTGTTTTCCAGATAGCACATTTAGTGCCTCTTGATAATACGCTCCATTATTTTACATGCTATGCAAGTTAAACTGAGAGGGTGATTATTTTCACAGTCCAGTCGTGAACCTCCTTTATAGATCGGGGCGATGAATGCAAACTTCCATTCTTCCGGGAGTTTGCTTTCTTCAAAGGACTTTTGGAATATGATGGACAATGGTAAACACAGTTTATCAGCAAGTTCTCTAAGTGCTAATGCAGGAATTCTATCCGGCCCAGGCGACTTGGCAGCTTTTATACGAAGTAATTCGGTTCTATCTATGGTCGGTGAAAAGTCTAGGTCTAGGTTCTCTGTTGTGAATGAGGAGGAGGTGGATGAGGAAGAAAAATGAGGTTGACAAACTGTTGGAAAAGCAGCAAAATTATCAGGCTCTCGGGTGAAGACGGTCTGAAAGAATTTTGAAAGAAGGGATGCTTTAACCTTATCGTCGGTCGCCAGTTTTCGTCTGCAGATCTAAGGGCAGGAATCATTACCTGAATTTTCTTTGTACTCCGTATGTAGCCATTTGGCATTTTGGGGTGTTCCAACGATTTTTGCAGTATGTTTAGTATGAATTATTCAAATCTGTCAAAACCCCTAACTACTTCTTGACTCTGACATGACACCAGGTCAAGGTGGGTGAGGGAGGAGGGAGTGCGGTAGATGCAGCGCAAGTCTACTATCTTTGTAAAATAATTCGCGCGCATATTTCATCGAACATGATGAGCAAACTACCCAATTCAGAGCTCACGGCGTCGCTCGTCTCTAAATAATTAAAACACATTATACGACATCTATTTCAACCGTAACCGGAGTGATAGCTCCTTCCCGTCTCCACTAGATTGAGTGGTAAGAATCCGAAAAGCTGCTTTTATTTCTCATCCGCACGTTTGCGCAACAGACCACGATTGAAGTCTGAAGTATACCGACATATGTTATTCTTCGTCTAGCCCTCTTCAGTAATCTAAACTAGCAGTCCACTTAAACTCCTTAATGAACCGCAACTTTACTGGTTTTTAAAGCCTTCTAATCGCGCGGACGAAATATATTAGGAGATAAATGAAACGGGCTTTGTTACTATCTGCGTTGATCTGTACACAACAACAATTCAATACCTTATTAGGCACCAGGTGTGGTACCCCGGGACCGGTAGGTTTGTTGCTATCCCCTACATACCGTCAGGCTGTCGTAGATCCAACTCCTCCACCTCATTAAATAAGGCTAGACTGAGACCGACTTGCAAATGGGCTGCCTGGCGGATGCCCAGTTAGGCACATCACAGAGTCCGCCTTTATCGGGCTCAAGCACACCTCTGGCAAGTACAAGTACGCAGGTGCGTTGACGAGGTCTGTTCTAGCGGCAGGTAGTTTGTGTACTCCTCTTCACCCGCCCCCTAAAGCTAAGAGTTGTCGGTTTATATATAAATGAAGTCAATCGTGGATGCAAGCGATACCTTGAAATGAAGACTTAAGCCTTACCCTCCTGACCGCCAAGTCGGTGATTGTGCCTTTTGGTGGCACCCTGAAGACAACGGCATTCTTCTGCCCTTCTCCTCTTATAGGTCTTACCTAATTAACTCCTCGTATTACTCTTCTCCTATCCGAGGATACTTTGGTTTCCGCATGAAATGTGTAACACCGTCATAAAGTTTCAGTTTAAGTGAATGATGCTGATTTTCGTTTCAACAGATTTGACGATGCAAGCCAAAACAGAAGGTCTGATGCCGCTGATAAAGCCGGAGACCGCTGTTTGTCGTCAGCAGCCACAAGCTCACTCCGGCGTTGGAATGGAGGACAACCTTGCTGCCAGCCAACAGCTGCAGGCTCAGGTTCTGCAACAACAGAAACAGCAGCAGCCGCTACAGCAACCACCTGCCCACCCTCAGCAACCACAACTGCAACAGCAACAACAACAGCAGCAGCAGCAGCAACAACAACAACAACACATAATTGTCCAGACCCAACATAACCCACTACAACCGCACACCGTTTTGCAGCATGGTACGATTCCCTCATTTGCCAAAGTAGTTTCTTAAGGCGGTTCAAACTGTTCAGTGCTTACAAGATACTCCGGTGCATTAGGCAGCCTTTTTTCTTCAACCCTAACACACTTCTTCACGTGAACCCAGCACATTCGGGATAGTAGGGTTTCCATCAGCAGTCGTTGGACCAACCACCTCTCTGACCCGATTTTAGTGCATTGTTTCTTAGTTTTTTTTTGAAATTACACTTGGTGGACGCGGATAGGACGATTGAACAACATACTGAGCCGGCCTGGAGTGCAAATAGTCGGGAATGTCATTGTGCCCGCATCTGGGTGCCCATTACGGCCAAATAAACACATGCATAAACATTTTCAAAACTAAACTAGGATTAGCCTCTGGCCCTGCGATCCCCGATCTGAAGAACATGCATGCCAACTGGCTTCACTTCGCTCAAGAGCTTGCAGGTCGCTGACTGCAATGAAAAATCATCGTACGTGATGTCATCAATCTGTTGCATGTGGCTGGCCGAACCAATAATGTAGAATGTCAACACACTGGTCTTTTAGTAATGAGATTAGTTCCAAAGAAATGCTAACTGCCTCTGATTGCGAATTTCCTGCGAAATATGAGGAAATGGCTAAGACTTTCTCACCTTCACGTAAATATTGAAGCGAGCCCTGTGTGGCACCTGTTCGGCGGTGATTTTATATCACTGCACACAATCCTCTCCTCAGGCGACTGGGTTTGAAGAGGCTATTAGCATGTGGGAAATGGACGAATGAAGTCGATCGAGTTAGGACTTAAGGCTCAGCTTTCTCAATAAAAATAACCTAGCGCGCTAACGGTCGTGCTTTGAAAGGTTGCACACTGACACGAGAACTTGTTTCCTCTTAGAATGAGGACCGAACTGCATTGAACTTTTAATGAGGCCTTGTAGCGCTCATTTATGTCTCACTGGAGCCCACACTTCCCCAAGTCTGGTTGCAGGAACTTGATTGACATGGTTGTGTGTGTGTGTGACGCGCGACCATCACAACCGGCGGGCTAAACCACGTGAGGGTCTACGGTGTTGTGTATGCCTCCACACCCGGTATGTCTGACTCCCGAACTTCCCACCTCCCCCCTCTCCAAAAGTCCTATGGTTGGGGCGACAACAACCCCGTAGGCGGCCCAGGCTATCTCCGGTCGTTCTCCCACTAAAACAAAACCGTGACCCATAGTGGAGTTCGGCAGCCGTCTGGGATGTCCGAGCAGCCCTATTTAGGGACAGCACGGCTTGCCACTTCGCGGAGGAATGGGCTAGAAAAGGTGCCCTAAAAATGCTGGTTATCACGTCTTATGCAACCGGCCGGGGCTTGCAGATCGCAAAATACGCGGTCGTAAAACTCAAACAAACAACAATACCCCCCGTCCCCATCCCACTCGCCATACCCTCCAGGCTGCTCGGGTGAGTCCACTCACACTAGCAGCCTGGAATGTTCGTTCCCTTTTAGACAATCCTAGGAGCAACCGGCCGGAACGGAGGACGGCACTAGTTGTTCGGGAACTGGCGTGCTGCAAGGCGGAAATTGCTGCTATCAGCAAGACCCGATTCTCTGAGCAGGGTCAGCTGGAGGAGGTGGGTGCCGGCTACATCTTCTGGAGCGGCCGGCCAAAGGCAGAGCGACGCGACGCTGGTGTTGCCTTTGCCATCCGAAACGACATCATGTGACGTCTGCCATGTCTGCCGCATGGTATCAATGATCGCCTGATAAGCCTCCGCCTGCCTCTTCGGGGAGACCAGTTCGCTACCATCATCAGCGCCTACGCTCCCCCCCAATGACGAGCTCTGATGCGGCGAAGGAGGAATTCTACGAGGACCTGCACGCCCTGCTGGCGACTGTGCTGAAAGCGGACAAGTTAATTGTCCTTGGTGACTTCAACGCCCGCGTCGGGACGGACCACGCTGCCTGGCAGGGAGTGCTGGGTCCCCACTGTCTCGGTAGCTGTAACGATAACGGCCTCCTTCTTCTGCGAACGTATGCGGGACACCGTCTCCTGCTGACCAACCCCTTCTTCCGCCTTCCGACGCGGGAAAAGGCCACGTGGATGCACCCTCGGTCGCGGCGCTGGCATCTGCTGGAATATGTTCTCGTCCGGAGGCGAGATCGACAGGACGTGCTGGTAACCAAGGTGATCCGCGATGCCGATAGTTGGACAGATCACTGCGTTGTCATCTCCCAGATGAGGGTCCGACCTCAACCGCAACGAAGGTCCCAAGGTAAGCAAACGACAGGTAAGTTAAATGCTCTTTTGTTAAATTTGCCTGCTCACTGTTTTGATTTCAGCAACCAAATAAACGAGAAACTGGAGGACCTGCATGCTCCAGATGATAATGCTACCGTGCAGACACGATGGTGTCAACTGCGAAATGTCCTCCAGTCCACCGCCCTCGAAGTCCTCGGACGCGCACGCCGTCAACACCAGGACTGGTTTGACGACAACGACGCCGACATCAGCAACTTACTCGCGGAGAAGAATGGACTACACAAAGCCTACATGGACCTTCGGACTGACGCCATCAAAGCAGCCTTCTTCAGATGCCGGCGCCTTGTACAGCAACGGCTGCGGGAGATGCAGGATGCCTGGATGATCCGTAAGGCTGAGGAAATCCAGGGGTATGCGGACCGCAATGAAATGATAAACTTGTTCAAGCCATCAAGGCAATCTACGGCCCGTGTATCAAGGGGATCGCACTGGTGCTCAGCTGTGACTGCACAGCACTGCTGACAGAATTAGCGAATTCTGAAGCGCTGGGCCGAGCACTTCAGAAGTGTCCTTAATTGCTCATCAGCCATCTCCGATGCTGCCATTGACCGGCTCCCTCAAGTGGACACGAACAATAACCTGGATCTGCCGCCTTCCCTATCAGAAACCATCCGGGCCGTGCAGCAGATTTCCAGCGGTAAAGCACCGGGATCCGACGCAATCCCACCGGAAGTCTACAAGCGCGGTGGGCCCCGGCTGATGGCAGAACGCACTACTTTCTTCCAGGAGATGTGGCGCCAAGGACAAGTTCCTCAGGATTTCAAAGACGCGACCATCGTCCATCTCTACAAACGGAAGGGGAACCGGCAACTCTGTGATAATCACAGAGGCATCTCGTTGCTCAACTTCGCCAGGAAGATCTTCGCCCGTATCCTTCTCAATCGACTGAACGGTCACCTAGAGCAGGGCCTTCTCCCGGAAATCCAATGTTGCTTTCGCCGACACCGCGGAACAACCGATATGATCTTTGCCGCCCGCCAGTTACAAGAGAAGTGCCAGGAGATGCGAATTCACCTATACAATACCTTCGTGGATCTGACGAAAGCCTTTGACACGGTGAATCGCGACGGACTGTGGAAAGTCATGCAGAAATTCGGCTGTCCTGAGCGGTTCACGCACATAATGCGTCAGCTTCATGAGGGGATGATGGCGCAGGTCACTGACAACGGGACGGTATCCGAAGCATTATTCGCAGTGACCAACGGAATGAAGCAGGGCTGCGTATTGGCTCCCACCCTGTTCAGTCTCATGTTCTCGGCTATGCTGATGGATGCCTACCGTGATGAGCAGCCTGGAATCCGCATCGCCTACAGAACTCACGGGCACCTTCTCAAAAGTCGGCGTATGCAGGGGCCAACGCGCGTGTCTACGACTGCAGTCCATGACTTGCTCTTCGCGGACGACTGCGCCCTTAACACCGTGACAGAGGAGGACATGCAAAGGAGTATGGACCTCTTCGCCGCAGGCTGCGCCGATTTTGGATTAATAATCAGTACAGCCAAAGCGGTTGTCATGCGCCAGCCGCCACCCAGAGCGGAATACAATGCTCCCCGAATCAATGTCAACGGTGCTTAACTCAAAAACGTGGAAACATTCGCTTATCTAGGAAGCATGCTGTCACGCAACACGATAATCGATGACGAGGTTACCCAACGGATCTACAAAGCTAGTCAGGCCTTCGGCCAGCTGCTGGCCTCTATGTGGAATCGCCACGGTGTTCATCTGAACACCAAACTGAAGATGTACAAGGCCGTCGTCTTGACGACAGTCCTTTACGGAGCGAAGACCTGGACCGTCTACTCGAACCAAGCCAGGAAGCTGAATCACTTCCATCTCAGCTGCCTCCGCAGAATACTGAAGCTGAGATGGCAAGACAGGATCCCTTGACACGGAAGTCCTGGAGCGGACCGGAATCCTCAGCATCCACGCCATGCTTTGGCAAGTGCAACTGCAAAGGAGCGGCCACCTGGTAAGAATGGACGACGAGCGACTACCCAAACGACTTTTCTACGGCGATGTCGCTACGGAAGCTCGCCGACAGGGAGGTCAAAAACGACGCTACAAGGATACTTTGAAGAAATCGCTGAAGCAACTGCAAATCAACCTGGTGATCTGGGAGGACCTTGCCCAGGATAGACCGGCATGGAGAAGATCCGCGAAGACTGGTTCAGCAATCTATGAGGCCAACCGGATCGCCGCCGCCAAGGCCAAAAGAGTGGCACGAAAGTTACCAGCGCCCCGGACCAACATCGTCGATTCCCAGGACGTGCCAACATGTCCGCGCTGTCAACGCATCTTCCGCGCGCGAATCGGCCTAGTTGGACATCTTCGGACGCAATGCACCAACAATCCGACAATTCCAACTTCTACGTCAAATTCTGCCAACTCTCCTTCAGACTCCCCCACCCTCACTCCTGGCATAAATTCCATTGCTCCCACCATCATAGAGACTACATCCATTTACTCATCGGCTGTTACCCCCATCACCGCAACCACCACCGTCTTCGCCTTCACTACCACTACCACCACCACCATCAGCGATGGGGACTCTCTCCTAAACTGTCCTCAATGCGACTGCACATTTATCTCACGCATCGGCCTGGTCGGTCACTTGCGAATCCATCGTACAGAGCCTGGTGAACCAGTGCCTGGAGCACCACCACACAGCAGAGATCGTCGCCTCCACTGTCCTCACTGTCTTCTCGCATTCACTCATCGCATGGACCTATTCGGTCACATGCCCATCGATGACAGCGGAATTCACCGCAATGCCGACAACACCGATACATCATGCAGATCCTCCGCTCCTGCCATTCTTACCGCCATTGCCACTTCCACTACCATAAATGACACTCCCCCCCCCAGCCTCTACCGATTTCTCCTGCCCACAATGCGCCCACAACTTCAACTCACGCATCGGTCTGGTCGGTCACCTGCGAATCCATCGCACGGAGGCTGGTGAACCAGTGCCTGGGGCTCCGACATACAGTCGCCGCGCCCGCCTCCACTGCCCTCACTGATCCCGCACATTTACACACCGCACGGGCCTATAAGGACACATGCGCCTCCACGACAACCTGCGGTAAACCACCGGAGGCTAAGCCATATCAGCGCTCACCATCTACACTTATACATAGACAACACCCTCACACTCATCATAATGTAGGAGATAAAATCACGGTTTTCTAGAAACCGTGGCTTGGAAGGCTGCCAATCTGACGCTTACACCAGATCACGCCGTTGGCCCAGTGTATGTGTTGTGTGTGTCGAGGAACTGACCAGTGGACTGGGAGTCAGACGGCGATGACTCCTCCATATCCCCTGATTTAGTTAATCCTGGTGTGTGCGTTATGGGAGCCAGGTCGTGCTGTGGCGCGCGAAGACGGGTACGCTGACCCGTCAGCCAATGCGCCCACTCCCTGCCTCAGAAAACTGACTTGCTCGGATGGTGGTCTGATTGCGGGGGGTGGGGAGAGAGTGAGTGGACAGCTTAGCGCATTTTCCTCACTATAAACCATCTGATGCGCTTGAAACTATCCTGGTGCGCTAAAAGCCGTGGCTTGGAAGGTTGCCAACTGACGGGATAACTCGAACCTCGTGGTCAGCCCAATGTGTGTTTTGTGTGGAGTGGCTGACTGGCGGACTGAGAGTCAGGCTGCAATGGCTTCTTCTTAATGTGGCTGTTATGGCACTCCCACTCCGGCGGATGCGAGTCAGTTGTGGTGGTACACCCAGGGGCGGCTCCGGCCGCGTCAGCGACCTGCACTCTCTCCCATATCCGGTCTTTTTAACTCTGTCTTGACACCGGGCTCAGGTGGGGGAGGAGGAAAGAGTGCGGTAGCTGCAGCGCAAGGTTACTATCACTTAAAACTAATTCACGCGCAAGTCACCGTACCTGCGCCACCTGGTGTGGAGCATACGGTGGACCTCGTCAAAATCGACGGTCGAACTGTCGACACGCGTTATGCCTTCCAAAACGGGCCGCTTGCCCTGGACCAACATGGTGGCCAAATCAGTGTGCGGCTGTCTTTATTATTCTTGAATGCGTTCTCATAATAAATGCCGAACATGGATTGGGGGGCTTGTGCGCCCAACATGGGCACGCATAGGAGTAGGCTTATTCCACACCCCGCTCTCGCATTCCGTGAGAGATGCTTCATCTACGCCGGACCCCGCCTCCGATCATCTTAACTATATCTCGACAGCGGGCACAGGCGGTTAAGGGAGGAGATAGTGCGGTAGATGCATTGTAAGTTTACTATCACTTAAAACTAATTCACGCGCAAGTCACCGTCCCTGGACCACCCTCCTATGGAGTATACGGTGGACATCGTCGGACTACGAGGGTCGAACTGTCGTAACACGCGTACACGGGTTTATTAGCAGTCATGCTCAGGCCAATTTTGATTTTATTTTGCGATTGTTACATGATGGATGAAAGAATAAAAATGAGGTGACTGACTCAAGTTTACTATAAACTAGTTCGCGCGAATTTGCTATTTATCCTTCTGCTTGATGGTGGTCCACCTGGGCGCTTGCAATGAACTGTCATCATATTGGACAGTTTTTTTGGAAACTGCAGAATGCGTCGTTTATTTTCTGAAACATATATCGAAATTCCCAAATGCTATTTCGTTTAAAGAGGATTGCTTGAATGGGGTTGAAGTGCTGATTGTAACACAGTATCATACAAAGATATTCCAGTCGCTGCAAGACGCTGGTTTTTGAATACGCGTCATTCTGGCCACCTGCAAATATCGCTTGCGCTTAAAAAGGGCCATTTAGGTAGTATGAATTTTTCACATTGCCTTCTGATACCTTAATAAATCTACGCATCGACGATGGACAACCGCATAGTAGTTAAGTGGTCGGAAAGCTACGCATTCAAAAGCTGACATTCTGGCGTGACTGGCGCATCTCTCTCTCTATTATCCTTCATAATGGTAATTATCACATCCCAACCCAAGGAAAACCTTTATAATCGAAACTGCATTTCCAAATTTCGATTAATATTTCCTTAGATGTTCCACCTACTGCATATTTTTTAGACAGGAGTGGTTTATGACTGAGGGTTATTTATATCCACACTCAGTTGCTGTAGTTTGTAACCGCTAGCCAAACTCGGTGCTTTGACGTCCATTCCTTAAATTAGAGTTGTGCATCTACTCACCTCTAGCTGTTTTGCGTACTGCTGCTCTTCTCTTAGGAACAACCGTCCACTTGCACCCACAACAGCAGCATCAGACCGCCACAGCAACAGTCGTGACACAAAATCAGCACCTGCAACTTCAACAGGGTCATCCTCTTCGACCTGCTGGCATCCCTCATCAGAAGGTCATGGGCACAGCACTCCCTCTTCAGGCCACTGGGCCGGGCTTTGGCCAACTAGTTAACGCACAACATATGGCCCTGGCTGACCCGATCCAACGGCAACAGACCCAGTTGCTGACTGCGGGTGGCCAGCGCCAGTTGGATCACGCTTTGCTTTCCCAGCAGCAGCAGCATCTTCAGCGTGCTCAGCGCCTGCCCTTACAAAACCAGTCATGGCAGCAGGTGGTGCCGCAGGGTCTGCAAATGCAACAGGCCTGTCGCGGTGCGGCCGTGACCCCTCAACGGCAGCCTGCTGTGCCCCCGAGGACGATGACTGTCTCTGCTGCGGTGCCCGGTGGACAGCCACGCTCACAGAATACACCTCAAACGGCTGCCGTCTCCCTCTTCCAATTCCCCTCCTACGTCGGCCATGTGGGCGAATTCTCGCCAAGCACTACTGAGGACTGCCTAGTGGGCTGTGTCTTCCTCCTGCTAGGCTATCATTCCTTCGGTGAGACCCAAAAGGCCCTCTGGAAACGCATAATGCGCTCGTATGGCGCTGAGATTGTTCTCACTTACGAGCCCTCTCGAGTTACACATGTCGTCGTGGACTGGCAGTTGGAGGAGCCGGAACTCTTTAAACAGGTTAGTCACCTTGCTGTCTTACTACTCCATCGACTAAGACAGTTTCTGACACAGGGGTCAGTGAATGCGTCAGGTGCGGACTGATTGACGTCTTTGCTTTTACAGTCTATGAACCCTGTTGGTGGCCGTCCGTTCTGCAGAGTGTTACCTTTAGGCTCAGCTATTGTGCTAATAATATTTTGTTGACCTCGATAAATGTAGAGCATATGCAGGGGGGGGGGAATTCGTTTGACCTACTTGTGAAAACGTCGGTTGCCTTGGTGGGATTCGAACCCACTCCAGCAAGCTGAAGGCTTTACTACAGCCTAGGCCGCCGAGTTTATCGCAAGTGGGTCAAACGAATTATGTAACTCTGTCAAAATCCTCTATTCATAGGAAAAAAACTGCATTCTGGCATCATATAAGGTTAAAAAATTGATCTTTTGATTCTGTGATTCAGTCTTGTCTTAAGGGATCTGCTTAAATTTCTACGCGAGAGCTCTTCGCCTTTCGCTTTCCCTCAGTAACCTATCAGTGATGTTGACATACTGTGAGCTGAAGTTGATTTCTGCACTGGCGGTCCAGCGTTCATGGCAGTAGTGTCCCTTGATGCAATTATTTAGAATCTCTAGCATCACCGCTATCAGAGGACGCCATGACATAATGCACGAATCAGGACACCCTTAGCCCAGGCTGCATTCATTGCATCTAGAGGCCCCCGCATTGGCCTCTTGGTATTTACCTCCGTTCTCACTACGTAGCATGACTGACGGCTCAGGAGAAAGTCTCATGAATGTCAAAATATATGACGCCTCAGAATGAAAAGTGACGTTTGCCGAGAAGGACGTATTTATTGTCTGGCGTTTGAAACAACGAAACCGTTTATCGGTCTTCAGAGCCCAGTGGCCCCTCTGCACAGGTGCGCATGTCGTGTGGTCGGTCGGATATCTTGCTTAGTTCATCTATGCTAATTTTGTGCCTTACGCGCCCCGCTTTGGCGCCGGCGAGCGCTCTGTTCCCGCTGGGTCGTCGGCAACGTCACCACCAGCGTAAACGAGGTTCACAGGATCGTGGGTGACATCACCTCCGGAACTCATCTCCTGAATAATTTCTGTTATCTAGAGATCACATTTTTACAACTGCCATTCAGCCAAATCGTCCTTACAATACAATCGACAACCGACCAGAAGCAAAGCGGACAAGGATGAATTTTATGACCCCCTAAGGAGGACATGAGAACAGAAGCCGCCCGCAATTGCGCCAACTTCTAGGGAAAATAGGGTTAGGCCCATGGTTGGGGTTTAAGGTGAGGATTAGGGTTGGGGTTTGTGTTAACTGTATGTTTAGAGTCTAGGGTACGGTTAGAGTTAAGCTTAGGGTTACAGTTTAGGTGCATGTTGGGACAAGGAATATCTACCATTCCTGGAATTATGTTCATGACCAACTTTATTATTTGGGCGGAACATTGCTATTCCTGTGTCCTGTTTAGGGGGCCATATAAGTAATCCTTACTGTAAAACGAACTGACAGATAGAGTGACCTTTGTGGCGACGTTAGCGAGGTTGTGTCTTTCGGTGTGCGTGTGCGCAATCTCCTGCGAGTCATTTTGGGGTGACCCCCCAGCGCGTGAAACATCACGTTGGGTACTAGGTGACCTTTGTTCGCGACCGGTCCTTCTGTGGATGGTCATAGGCATTGGCCAAAAGCACCATTTTTCCTAGCGTATGCGCAGAGTAACAGCTTTATTCCCTGAGTTTTTTAGACTGTTTGTACGGCCAATCTACATCCAAAGTGTATTTTTCTAGGCTCCATCTTCTTCCATTGTAGGTATACCAGTCGCTCTGTCTGCGAATACCGGGATTTAGCCCATGGTAGTGTGGACATTTCAAAGAGGCCGTTGCCTACCTCGAGCTGTCAGTTATGTGGGAATGGATTTTGCTGTCAATAGGAAAATCCGCTTATTTCACCGGAATACGGTTGCTAGAATACCTAATAGTTCTTCATGTATTGCGGTAACCTTCGTTTAGTTTGCACGCCTTGCTAAACGCGCTATTTAGACTAGTAGTTTGGTATCGATCGACGCCGACTGTCCGGATGAATTTCGTCCAATAGAAAACAAAATATTCACGTGAGAAGCCCCCATGTAAACGCCCAAGTAAACGTGCGTTTAAAGGTGAACAAGTGTCACCTAGCTTTTCAGAGTTTTTCATCTACGCACCTTGTTTAGTGTCCCTCGAAAAAAATTCGGGTAACAGAAAGAGCTATAAGAAAGAAATTTTCGTTGAAAATGGAATTCAATGTTGCTCCCACCTCATGCCCTTCTGTTACCTGTTTGGCTTGGGATTTTTCAACCCGTTTTCTTATGGAAGGTGTCGTCAAACCGAAAACCAGAAACACTTTGAGCCAGTCTACTCCCAAATACGAGGTGAATCCACGCTTGTCCAGTGTTGATCTATCCCACAGACGGGAGCTCTTACCAGCACAGTGCAATACTCTCGCATTTCTAACTGATGAGTGTGGAAGCAAATATCATTCCAGAGCCGTCAGTGCATTTCTCCACGCCTCTTGTCCACTTTCTTTAGCGGGCGACCAGCTTGAGAAAGACATTAATAACTTAACACATCACCGAGGTTATCTCCCTTCCCCTCTATCTGATTGCCTACCGTTTTCGCCGCAGAGTGACCGTAGTCTTCAAATCCGATCCAACCCAGAACTTGTCACTGCAGCTTCACTTGACCCAAAAGGACCCGAAGCTCCTCTTCACGATTCGCTTTCTGAATGCGTTTCTTATCCCACCTACATGTGCACGGACATCTCGTCGGAGGCCACCTTACTGCCTACTGCTGATGACTACTCATCGACCACTTTCCTGCAACCGGTAGCCTCACCGTGCAGTCTGTCATTGTCCTCATCCGGAACGCCAACAAGCATCTCACCAACCAGCGATTTCTCTCTTTTCTCACTGAGCCTTCATGTAAGTAGCACTAAGGACGCTGTCACTCAATGCGAATGTGATACCGAGACTAAGTTAGAACCGCATGGCATCAAGGGACTCCCGTCAGTTCGTAATATCGTTTCAGTGGATCCAGTTAAAATGGAAGCATCCATTGGTTCACAGAAGCCAGCCGAAGAGTTACTTAAGCAGAGGACTGGTGAAGTTCAAAAGATTGAAAGAAAAGACAAAGTGAGAAACCCCTCGATAGGCCTCCGATCTGGATTCAGTCGTGATAGTGGACCCTCAAGCAAGACAAAAACAACAGGGAAAACGGAGCTTTTGTGCGTCCATCGCTTGACCCCTCAGCCTCTCTCAGGGTTTTCGCAGAATAACAGGTTGCAAACGAAGGAATTTTCGTCAGTTTCAAGGCCCAAAATGCGACCACAATTCCGACAGCTTTTGCTTTTTCGTTCGAATCCGAGTGTCACTCGACGCTTCGTCATCCGAGACAAGCAGTGTCTGCAGCTGTTGGAGGGACTTGCCCACGATGGCTCCTGCAAGGATCGTCGTCTTTTTTGCACCCTGAATAACTATGCGGGTGCCAGGGCTGAACTGGTCGCCTCCAAACCGCCCGATTCTTACGGACGGTTAACTTACTTTCTTTATCTGCACGCTCGGACCTGGGATCAAATGCGGTGGATTGTTCGTGACATTGACCGCTACTATCCACAATGGGCCCTTTCTGCCCAACTAACACAATAGATTTCTAATTGGAATGTATTGCGTGTCTGTTTAATTGCATGTTTGCATATACAAGCAACTTTTTTTTCACGTAAGAGCTGGGTATGTTATGGTTGCAACGTGACGTCGATATATTCTCAGCCGATCATAAACTACTAAATGGTCATCAGCCGAATTGGTAGACCGTGCGCGTCAAGCCAACTGGTTCTGAACTTTTGTACTAAATTGATATTTGCCTGGTTGAGAGAATGCACAGCACCGAGGTGCTAACACCCCAACTCCAGTACTGATGTTTTTGATTCAATGACTGATTTCTCATACAAACCTCGTGTTTTTTTGGGCTCGGATCCGCGATTTGGCCACAGCTAGATGAGGACGGTAGGCAAGCCAGAAATTGATCTCACCCTCTCTAATACCAGATATTTTCTAACCACCCTGTAACCAACAAGTTTGACAGTTTGTTTTCACGACCATCCTGGGTCGCCCGCCGTATGATCGCCGTAGTTATGGGGTAATATTGTTATCGCGTCGCTGTTGACTGGTTGGGTCTGTGGAATTGTTAAGCGGCCCGTTTGGGGTCCCTGCTGACACTCCTGCCTGGTCTGCCATTTTGCCCTGGTCTCTGTTGCAATAATGATTTCAAACCTTGTAGACCTATAGTGTAACTTAATCAATTTTGTAACTACCGACTCGGACAATGACCACCCTCCTCAGAAGTCGCAGATATGACTGATCTGTTTGGTGTGCCCTGAGATGATCAAGCTTAGGGTCCAGCCATCGCCTTGTGAGTCACTATTCAGGAGACCTAGTTCTTCGTTTTTAGTCCCACCGCCTGTACGCGGTTGCATTTGCCATCACCGCAACAGTCGAATGAGAAATTTTTAACAAATACCAGAAGTCTTCCAATTGCATAACTGAGCTTTGTATCATAGTCCTTAGTCTATGAACGACGCCCACGACTGCAATAATCGGAGGCTCTTTCGATGTGAGGCAGTGCAGGGTTAGCGGTATGTCGCCAGAAGCATCCAGCTTTTCCCTAACTTTTTCACGATTGTTGGTACTTACGCAAGCTTTGTAGGCTGAATCCTTGAATAGGTGCCTGCCGTTGGCTATTGTGTCATTGACTAGCCGCCTTGACTACTGATTGTCGCTAAGATGACTGACTTGATTGACCCCACGAAATTTTTTTTTCCGTTGAATGTGCTGCGAACTAAACATTCCCTGAACACGGGTGTTCAGACCACCCTCGGATTTAGGCTTCCTCTTTTTACCAACGTGTGTTCGCTAGGCGATGCCTTACTTGCTAAAGATAGTCATATATCTACTTGCCCTGAATATTGGTCAAACATAGAGTCATCCAGACCTTTTATCGGCCTGAATCCGGCAGTGCCTCTATTCCATTGGGGAAGTGTACCGTTTTGGGCGTGGTTCTCGACGTGAAAATGGTTAGAGACTGCCAAACTTTTCTGATTAGAACCGTCTGTTTGTCATGAACACAGGCTTCCAGTACCACAACAAACACCTGCTGACCTGGTATTCAAACAACGGTCATACGGCCAGCCAGATAGACTACAGCCTAGTCAGTTCACGGTTCCGCAGCTGGGTTCATGATAGCAGATCGATGTGTGGTGCCGAGACTAGTAATGCGTATGGGCCTGACCATGTTCTCGTCCGTACACGCTTGAAAGTGCACCTATCATCCGCGCCCAAAATGTCACGTGCTAGATGCCTCGATGTCGGCAAAATCTGGCAACCCGGCACTGCCGAGGCCCTGAACTAAGAAATCCGGTCCTGTTTCTCTACCTGAACAGACGGAGGAGGCAGTAGTGAGTGGTCATCACTAAAGGCATTAGTCTATGAGGCAGCTGAGAAAATCCTTGGGTTTACTCAGCGACGCCGCATTTATTGGAGCAGCGGAAGAACCCTGCAGTTGTCTGCCCAGATGGCTCAAGCCAGGTCCCGCAACGATGCTTCCTTCCGCCAACTCCGAAAGATGACGGCAAAATCGTCTAGGAAACACAGAATAAATATTTGGCTGAAATATCGACCTCAATGGATCAGGCCTCAAGCATAGGTGACAGTCGACAACTACCAAATTATCTGCCAAGTTAGTGGTAAACCCTCTACACTGAGCGACTATTCGTGACGTGCACGACAGCTTTATTGCTGCAAACTCGGCCAAGGTCGAGCGCTGGCTTGAGCAATTCGAGTACCTTCTCAATTTCGATACCGAGCCCAGTACCTCCTTACTACGTGCAACGGAGTCTCCTCCCTCCTATGTGTATGCAGTGTCGTGCGACCCCCTTCTGAATGAGAAGTCACTGATGCCATAAAAGGTTGCGCAATAACAAGGCACCTGGAGAGGACGGTATACCCTCTGAAATCTACACGTCTTGTGTCAATACACTGGCGGTCTGGCTACGTGAGGTGATTGCACAAGTGTGGATAGACGAGGTTGTTCCTGATGACTGGGGCTCAGGCATCCTTGTGCCTGTCCACAAGAAGGGAGATAAGACGAGATGTGAGAAAAACCGTGGCATAAGTCTTATTGACGGTGCTGCTAAGATTTTCGCTATTGTCCTTCTCAGGCGATTTAATGCTTTGTGCGACTCTAGGATGACACGCAACCAAGCCGGACTCCGTGCTGGGTGTGGACGTGCGGAACAAATATTCACACCAAGGCGCATCCTTGAATTCGGTCATAGTTACCAGCAACCAACGGTCGTCTGCTTTGTCGACTTCGCTTCCGCATTCGATTCCGTCCATCGTGAATCCTTATGGTGGATAATGGTACTAGATGGCCTACCATCGAAAATCATCGCCTTAATCAAGGCCTATTACGGCTCAACCACTGCACGATTTTTTCTCCATAACAATCTTTCACAAGTGTTCGATATCCGGTCTGGCGTTCGAAAAGTTTGTATTTTGTCGCCCGCCCTGTTCAACTACGCTATCGACTGGATTCTTTGGACGGCCCTGTATGAAGAGGACGGTGTTGAGCTTGCACTCGGGCGCCGGCTGGCTGACCTCGACTGCGCAGACGATATCGCCTTACTAGCCTCAAACCTTGGTGATCTACAGTCTATGGTGTCGCGGGTGAATGAAGTCGCCAAATCGGTCGGCTTGTCCATAAACGCGGGGAAGACCAAAATTTTTTAAAGCTGCATTCCTGCCCAGGAAAAAGCACCTCTCGAGGTTGGCGGCTGTCAACTTGAAGAGGTGGACAGTTTCAAATACCTTGGGAAGAGGTTTCTGCCGAATGGACAGCGTAAGGATGACATTGTCTCCTGAATCGATACTGCTCGTCGGGTTTTCGCAATCCTTAGAATGTGCCTGTGGACACGACGTGACATTTCTATCGACACTAAGATTCGGATATACCGTGCGTCTGTCCAGTCCATCCTTCTCTATGGCTGTGAGTGGTGGGCCACACGAGGGGAAGATGAGCGAAAACTGGAGGCATTTGACCACTGCTTGAAGACCATCCTCCGAGTGAAGTACACAGACTTCGTCTCAAACGAGAAAGTCCGCACTCGATGCGAAAACATCACAAAGATATTCCAAGCCATTCAATAACGACGACTGAGGTGGTTTGGGGACGTTCTTCGCTGCCCATCCTACGAGCTCAGTGTTACTACCATTGAACCGACCCCCCTACCCAATTAGAGACGTCGAAGAGGGGGTCAGCTCAGAACCTGGCTCGACACAGTTGGTCAGGACATGGAAGTTGTTTTTGGATCTTCGGTATTCGGCGTCCGTCGTTGGTGAGCAAAATGGATTAAACTGTCCAGGCCTGCTGCCGCGGATCGTCACGCGTGGAGGGGCACAATCCGGGATATAATCGAGACCGGTTAGATCAGGCATGATCGCAGGCGTGATCACAGGCATAACAAGTAAATGTAGTAGTAAGTGTGCGGATACACAGGCTTTTGTAGATTGGCAGGTACACTGCTGGTGACATGACGCGTCCGTAGACCATAATACCTCCAGAATAGGCTGATGAATATTGTCGGCAAAGATAAGGGAGACTGGAATGGCCATTTCTGGCTTATTAACCATCGTCAGCCAGTCATACCCAACCCCATGTTGTGCACCATCTGAGGATCAAACCCGTCGATCAGAATTCCTTTGCTCTAAGCGTTGAGCCACAGTCTCGTGGTCTTGTCAGTTTAGATCGGGAATATTGAGTGTATTCGTTGATGAATGCTCACCGATCGCTAATGTAACTCATTCGTCCCGCTCTGCCTTGAGGCTCACTCTAACCCCGCCAGCAGCCGCACAGTGGCTAGTAGTAAAATAGACACGAATATTTCCGACAAGGACAAGGCAGACTGGAATGACCATTTCTGGCTTATTAACCATCATTAGCCTGTGATACCCAACCCCAAGTTGTGCACCATCCGAGGATCGAACTCGCGACCCGTTGATCAGAAGTCCAACGCTCAAACACTCCGGGACAAGCATGCCCCTGTGTCTGGTAAAGTAGTTTTGGCAGTGCGATAGTTGCAAACTAACTTTCCTATAAAGTGCCACAAGCTACAATGTTGGCCCTTTGATAGGGACAAGGAGCCGCCATTATATGGGTTCTATTTGCCACCGCTGCCTTATGCTGAGGTTGAAGAATGTAAGAGTGCTAAAATGGGCAACCCTAAAAAACCAGGCCCGACGGACTCACTTCCTCACGCCACCTCAAACTGTAAATAGATGCCAAAATAATTAGGACAGGCTATATATGCTATTAGGTCAAAGTGACACCCCAAAAACTTCAGTTACGCTCAAAGATACTGACTGTCCGGTCAGTGACAACTCCTCCTACCATGGATTGTGCTCGTTGGAATATAACTGAATTCTCGATAGGTGATTGCGAACTGCTTGAGCCGTCGGAGAATCAGTGGTGTGATCTCTGAGTTGTCATTTCCCCCGACCTTCCCGTTTTTTGTCGTCAGGGCACCTTCTGGGGCCCAAGTGTTCTCAAAAAGACTCCTTTCAATATTTTATGGGTAGCGTTAATAAACCCAAGGATACTAGTCTATTTAACTAGTCACGTGGCTATCTCAACAATTTTCATAATTACGAGTTTAACAAAGCTCTGATACTCCCTTACGATATTTTTAAAGACGTAATATCCTACGCATTAAGCACCGGAACCGAAGTCTTTTTACGTCCCTTAGCGGAAACGTCCTTTAAATGATGTAAGCGTCACACATGTATCTATGTTGGCTAAAAATTTATGGTACTCCCTGATTTTATGATTGACTTGCATCTTCTTTACTCTGTTCAAACAAGATCACATACCATTCTTCGATTTTATCTGTTTTTAAAAGTCAGATCTAATCTTCTTTTAATGGTATGAAAAGAATTCTTTCTTGTTTTGGTTTGACGATAGAAAAATTTGTTGGTTTTTCTGTAATTAATAGTTAAGAATGCCTCTACAAAGCAAATTTTTCAATCACAGGCTCTCCGCGACAAGAAACGTGTGGTCACCATATATTGGGTGAATGATGTCTTGGCGAAGGGGAAGATGATTCCGCCCTATGAAATTTTGCATTTACCCTCTCCGTTTTGCCACGAGGTCACTTTCTCATTTATTCGTTCTCAGGTAAGAAAATGTTTACTTCTGAACACGTTTTTGCAAATATGAAAACTAAATGACCTACTAAAACAATGTAGGTAGTAAAGATTTAAAGTTGTTCATTTTTGTGTTTTCTCTATTTTGGGTTTAGTCCAAGGAATTTCTTCACGACTTTAGAACTAAACACCCGTGGAGTTTTTTCATACATTGTCAAATGTCTTGCTTAGTCAATCATCTGTAAGTATTTGTTAGTGTGATTTTTTACGGCAAGTATTTAATTATTACTTGCCATTCATCGTCAGGCTATTTTTGTCATCGTCAATTATAATCGTTATTTAGTTTAAAAAAAAGTACAATTTAAAAAATATTGCCAGATTGGACAGTTTCCCTTGGAATAAAACCCAAAAGAGGGTAGATTGGCCTTCTAGGTGGTGGCGCTTCTTAGCTGTACTTTCAAGTAGAAAAGCATCAGAATGCGCAAGAGGGCTGAGAAACATTTGGGGTATTTAGGGCCGGTCTCGAGATTTATGTTCTGTAATATAACTAAGATATTTTCGTTTTTCCCCACTTCATTTCAAGAACTTTTTTCAAAAGATTAATCCGTTTTTCATACACTGATATAGTTACTTTTAACGAATTTTTGTTGGAGCTGTAGAAGTACCACGCCGTAATTATTTGTTTATTTTTGGTTGTGAGGCTGCCGTCACTTCCTAAAAGTATAGTTTGTCAATAGTTAGACTGAAACATTCTTTGGGTTGTGACAGACCCTTACTTCTCCTTTTTTCTGAAAGGAGTCTTAAGGTTTTTGTATGGCTTATAAAATATTTTGCGTCGATTAAATTCTTGTGCGTTTGCGTCAAACATTTCATCTTTTAAACTGTGGTAGATCTTCCATTCCTCTTAACCTAAACCGCAGCGATTGAACTTCACGTCCATTCCTATGGACAAAATTTCAAATTTCCTAACTTTTGTTCTTGCTTTTGCATGTAATCTACTTTCCTCACCAGTAAAAATTCTATAGCCTACACTCCTTCATGTGCACCCCCAGGTGATTTCTGTAACCGGTTTTGAGGGCATCGAACGGCAAAAAATTGAACTGATTATCAAACAGTTGGGTGCCTCCTTCACAGATTACCTCGATCAATCGAACACACTCTTAGTGTTCAAGAGGTAAGTCGTAGACCCTTCGTGCGAGAATTAACTTCTCTGCTTCCGTGTATGATCTTTCTTAGTCAAACGATTATCCCTTAAGCTTGCCTGCTTTCTGCTAACTGTGTCAGCTTTACTGATGGCTACCGTTTGGGTCATTCATAGCACTGGCTTTGAATTCTTCCAGACATAGTGTCAAACTCCCGACGTTCTTTCGTCGTCCGTTTTCTTTGACACCACTAGTTTTTAAGCAGCACCAGTGAACTGTCCCATCCCATCTATTTTGCTATGCTCTACTATACTCTATACTATATTCTACTATACTCTACTTTGAAATACTCGATTATGCTCTACTCTGTTATGTTTCAGTACATGCTAAACCCTTCTTATCAATAGAAGTAAAGGAAAATACAGAGCCTCTGTTTGATCCTCACCTTATAGACCTCAGGGAAAGAAGTACGAAATGGCCTCACTGTGGGGTATTCCCTGTGTGAATGTTCGTTGGCTGCAGGATCTCTACCTTGGTGACCTTCTGGCCATTTCTGCAGACATTCCCCACAAATACCTTTCTTGCGAGCAGTCTGACGTTAGTCTGGATCTGGACTTGCGTACCTTGCGTGTGATGGAGCTGATGGGTGCGTATTGACTCTTCCTTTCATCACCATTAGTCGGAACTCTTTAGCAAACAAATACTTCACAATTGAAACCGGTTTCTTGTCTTCCCTTGGTCTGCTGGAGGGATGGTTGGGGGTTGCCAGTGCACGATTTTGAAGAAAGAGGAAACGTTCTGTGCTTTTGGCGCCACTACTGACGTTCCTTCCGTCTCGTTTCCGTTGATCACGTTGGTTTGCAAAGTAGCCATGGAGGTCTCCCATGGTGTCACACAGCCGACGATCATATGCTCTTTTTCATACCTTTTGATTTTGCTTATGGTCACTGTGACCCTCGCCAGTCGATATCCTCAAGAAAACATAAGTAAAAGAAGAGGGATGCCGCTAGTATTGAGACAAAAGGTTTATACATAGGTATATGCCAATTCAACCGTCCGTTTCGATGAGATCCGTCATGCATTTCACAGCAAGTTAGCGTAGGGATGGTGACCTGCGTATGAATTTGATTATAGTGAGAGTAGACTTACTCTGCATCTAACGTGCCATCTCCCCCTTTCCCTACCTAGGCCCTGACCAAGTCAACAAGACCAGAGGTGGGAGAGGGTGCAGGTGTCGCCACGACCGACGTAGGTGTATACACTAATCATATATGACAGTTTTTGACGCAGCTTTGACCTCCTTAGCCTCTGCGTCCCCGCCCATCTCCAGTTGGTTGAACTTTGTCTTGCCATTAGAAAACTTAAGACTTGGGAAAAGTGAAGTGGGGTTGATGTTGCGTAGGTCTGATTTTCTATCAATAAAAAATTTCACATAGGTCGTTACTGTGTCTTCTTCGGGCTAACGGTAGTTTCTGTTGCTTGCCCTACCTGATTATAATTGCACCAATTGGAGACTAGACTAACAGTTTTATACGGGTATACTCTGTGCGATGGGCTGTGATGAGTTCGCTTCTTAGACCTCCCTCACAAGTCAGTGATTTATGGCAGGCCCTGTAGATTAATCAGCGTTTTGTATACTCTCCAAGTAGACTATAACACCCTTTGGTCAGAATTGCTTATATGGCCTCCCACTCCCATTAGGACACGGAATAAGAAAGCACTCTCCCGTATAAGAGATGGCCCTGCGATAAATTCCAGGAAAGCTTAACGTTTCCATGTTCATCCACTTTACAGACAAGACCATTTCAACTAGCTCAAACGTTTCACTACCCTCTAACCCCTACCATTATTTAAGTCCTGGTTGTACGTATATTACTGCAGCCTTTTCTAGTCACTTCTAACTTCTATCGAAAAAATTCTATTTATATGGTATAACCCCCATATTTGTGCATCCTTTTTTTCAGTATTTACGCCTCCCGTACCTTGATCAGAACTATCTTCTTATATGTTATGTGTTGATTGTCACTTTTAACGCTAACTTTTAGTTGGTTGGCAAATCGGCATCACTCTCAACAAAACGTCATGGGGCGTAAGTTTATTTTTACGTATCTTGTTCTCCTATGTCTTGTTTGTTTGCCTTCATTTTGGTACTGGTAAAACCAGCTAAATGTTTCTATGTCTCTCATCATGTATTTATTTTACACCCTAGGCAGCGTTTTCTGCTGACATGTGAAGATCGTTGTTTGTCTGGAGTACCCTATTTTTGTTGAACGTTCACCGATCGGTTACGGGACTCACTCGTCCCGTTCTACCTTGGGACTCCCTCCCGAGTCCCGCCAGCAGCCACACAGTGGCTATTATTATAGGCAGATGAACATTACGCGCTAAGACAGAGGAAATGGAATGACTACTTTGGGCTCATTAGCCGTCATCGGCCAGCCATATCCAACCCCAGGTGGCGCGCCGAAGCCGTGCATTGGGGACTAGAAGTTCAAGGCTTTAACTCACTTCCCCACTGGCTCGTTGTTTAGCCGGTTTCCGTAGGGAATATTGACATTGGTTGATGAACGCTCACCGATCAGTTAAGGGACTCAGTCGTTCAGAAAGACGCCAGTCAGATGTGCAGTCATCTTAATCTCGTCCGGTCAAGGGAGTCCTATCGGGACTAACTATGTGACTGGCAAACCCATTTACTCCCCTCTCAAGAGTTCTCGCCAGCACTTGGACGCTCTGCGTTGCGATCCGCGGACGAGTAACTTATTGTGGTAGGATTATATCTGGGTGATTAGGCTAAATTTACCGAAATAACCACTTCAGTATCCCGTTTTCGGTAGCACCTACCGAAATATCAGCAAGGAAATTTCCCACAGCACGTTCACTAACAGGGATTTTGCGAGCGTTCAAATGATATTTTTCCTGAAGAAAAGCGTAATCTGCAAGTGCTAAACAAGCGTTTTAAACACAGAACGTTGCTGTTCTTGCCATATTTAGATGTGACAAGGGAAAAGTTTTAACACACGTATTTGTGTGAAACAGTTGTACCCTCATCTCCCCTTCCCCTTTATGCCTTGATGGGGTTTTACCGCCCGCCTCATCATCCCTTTGTACGCTCAACATCTTCATAAAATTATGGGTATTACTGCGCAGCCATTCTTTTCTACTGTGTTTGTCAGTTCTTTCCTCGTTGGTCTTGTTGACTCTTTTGCGGTTGTTGGGAACGACCCCGGCTGTCCTTATTTTATAATGAGCTGTCAGTTGATGGTTGGGGAAAATAAGCTTCGAAATTCAAATGTCTAAATCATCGCTATCCGTAAAAGGCAATATTTAAACCACTTGTTTTCTACCTTATTTTAGCGTGTTAGTGAACTTCGAGCTCAACTGCAGGCTGAACAGGAGGTTGAGCGTCTGAAACAACTTCTCGAGAGTGCCGATGAAAAGGAAAACAAGTAAATTATTGCTTTTCAAAAGTTTTTAATTCATGTTATACCGAAACTGTGCTGCATTTTGCGACTTTGCTTGCTACAGGCCAATATTGCTGAATACTCGAGCTGTGTGGCCATGGTTCCACGTTCTGCAAGGTTATATTGAGTGTCACTTGCTGGATGCCGTGGGGGGGGGGGGGGGGGGGGCATGGGGACATTTGGGGCATCTGGAAACGTCGAGTCAATTTGGTTAATTGGCATTCCTACCGAAGACCATACTGCCCTGGGTAGTATTTGCACTCTCACCTCGTATGGCACCCAGCTTTGACTGCGGATTGCAGCGACCACATCGGGTGAATCTAACCGAGTGTAGCCGGCATACCTCCTCAACGTCGGTAGCTGTTTGCGTGGATTCTGGTCTGGTTATTGAAGGTAGAACCAACCATTTCCTGGGCACGGGTGCACGAAGGCTTTATCTCAGGGTAGTCGCTCCTCTTCTCTTACACTGTCTTCCCGTCCGATCACAGTGGAGCCAGTAAAAGTAAAAGAGAAGCATATGCTGTGCCTACTCCATTGCCTAGAACGCAGTTTGTTCCCAACTCAAAACGCCGCCTCTCTTTCCGTGTATTGTCGGAAAAACTGCCAAAGGTAACTGCAGATTATTAATGTATAAGTGGTTTATTTGACGGGTTCGAGTTGGAATCCGAAAAGTCAAGCTAATAAAGTTCTTGTCCCAGCAATCGCGTCCATTTCTTCTTGATAATTTCTATATTTTAATTGTTTCCTTTTTTGAAAAATTAGGTGCGTCCTTGCGGAGTTGACTCCAGAGGAGGTGGCCCTGGCGGAAAGCTGTAAGCTTCGCAAGACCGTCCTGCAGGAGGAGAGTCTGCGTGTGGAAGCGCACCGGGCCGCTGTGGTCGCGCGGCAACAGGCCGCCGCTGCCGCGGAGGCTGCAGCTGCGGCCACCGCCGCCGCTGATGCTGCGGGCGCCGCAGTCACGCCCTTCTCGACGACCCTCCTGCCCGTTCAGTCTGCTCCCACTCCTCTTATGTCCTACCTTAGCCAGCCCCAACTGGAGGAGACAATCGCCGTCTCGGCGGGAACTGCCTCGGCACAGTCCACGGAAAGTGCAATGGCCAGTCTTTTGCTGTCCACACCCTCTGTTTCACGTACGGCCACTGAAATAAACGACACCCCCTTGGTCGCTATCTCTGCGGATCCCCGTCCACAGACGCTTGAGCAGGTCTCTTCCTACCTACGTCTTAATGCATATATCCGGTTTTTCGTTTTATAAACGAAGGCGCCTCTCGCACTCATTCGCCTCCCTTCTCATAAAATTTAAATATGTGCCTGCGCACTCGGGCGCTCCTGTGCATATTGCCCTGTCCTCAGTCGTCCACCGTCTCTATTGAAGACAATGAGGCGATGCCGCGGGGATTCCCTGTGTGAGAGTTTAATTCTAGTTGCAACCAAAAAATACAGTGGTCCTCAACGCATGAGCTAGCTTAACTCACTGGTTCTGTAGCTGTGGTGACAGGAAAAATCTCCTAAGATGTAAAAGCTACAACAAATTCGCCTGCGAGGCAAAAAGGTTAGTCTGTGAAAAGCGCCAATCGCCGTCCGAGTTCTGCTCAATATTGCCAGTCTATATCTGAAGCAAGGGCTTCTTCCTGGGAGCCAGTGTGAATTCTTGAAAAGCCGTTGAATGCCTGATCGGCTCTTCACTGCACGAAAACTGCAGAAAACTAAACGCTTGGAAATGATTGGTTACCTGGCGCAATACTTTCGCATTTCTCACCAAAACCTTCGACAGTGTCAAGCAAAACAGGATGGCATCTGGATAGCCCGAACGGTTTCCTTTACTGTCATGGCTGTTTTGTGAGGCTTTACGGGCCATAAGTAAACTTTGGAGGTCTACGCCCTTATCTGCGGTTGTGCGCCTGCTTGAAGGGTCCTCATTCTTGTGTTCTGTGTACTTTTAATGGACGCCCACAGAGCCTATCGACCTTAGCTGCCCAACTGACATCTTCTATAAGCGCAACGTTGCAAAACTCTCAAAGAGCAGGATCTACCACCTCTTTGCAGATAACTGCATCTAACACAACAGCCGAAGCGCATATCAGTCAAAACTTGAAACTTTTCGACCCTGGGTGTGCTGCCTTCGTACTAACCCTAACAAGCAACAAAACCATTCTCACGTACCAACCAACAGCCACTGTTGAAGACGCCGAACTCGCATTCATTGTCAGTGGTGACCGCCTCACAACCTTAGCCAATGCGTATGCTCCTTCAGGTTTGGCCATCTGGCTACTTTAATTGCGAAACTTCCTCCTCACAATGCCTAACTGATGTACTATTCAGGGAGCGAGATATCCCCTGGCGGCGATTCTCCACATAACGATGGATGCGTAGATACTCCATCAGAAATATACGTGGACGGTGTGTGTGTGCGTGTGTGTGTGTTTGTGTGTGTGTCCCCCTTTGCCCCCTAAACGGGCCACGTGGTAGATGCGTAGGACCAACATGGGGGCCACATCAGGGCACGGCAGGCGTCATTCGGGTTGCTCTCCCATAACAAATGCCGAACATGGAGGTGTGGTGGCACGCCTAGGGGCGGCTAGGACCTAGGGGACCCAGCCGCGCCAGCCACCTGCGTCCTCTCCCGCCTCCGGTCTTCTTGACTCTGTCTTGACACCGGGCTCAGGTGGGGGAGGAGGAGATAGTGCGGTAGATGCAGCGCAAGTCTACTATCACTTTAAACTAAATCACGCGCAAGTCACCGTCCCTGCTCCACCCTTCCATGGAGCATACGGTGGACATCGTCGGACTACGACGGTCGAACTGTCATGTGTGTGTGTGGGTGTGAAATCTTTGTGCTTGTGTTTAGGGGGCCAGTTCGTGTACATAGTACACGTAGACGAGGTCACCAGCAGCTGCGCCCACTTCCGCATCAGTCAACTGACAGGCTCGGGCGGTGGTCTGATTGTAGGGGTATGGGAAAGAGTGAGGTTGACAACTCAACGAATTTTCCGCTCTATAAGCAATCTGACGCGCTTTAAACTACCACGGTGGCTAAAAGCCGTGTCTTGAAATGTTGCCAACTGACGGGAAAACTCGGACCGCGTGGTCAGCCCAGTGTGTGTTTGTGTGGAGTGGCTGACTGGCGGACTGAGAGTCAAGCTGCAATGGCTACGTCTTAATTTGCCCTTTATGGCACTCCCACTCCGTGGGATCCGAGCCAGGTGTGGTGGCAGGCCCAGGCGCTGCTCCGGCCGCACCAGGCACCGGCGCCCTCTCCCGCCTCCGGTCTTCTTGATTCTGTCATGACACTGGGCTCAGGTGGCGGAGGAGGAGAGAGTGCGGTAGCTGCAGCGAAAGGCTACTATCACTTAAAACTAATCCACGCGCAAGTCCCCGTCCCTGCACCTCCCTTCTGTGAAGCATACGGTGAACATCGTCGGAATATGACGGTCGAACTGTCTTGTGTGTGTTTGTGCCCCCTAAACGGGTAACGTGGTAGATGCGTTGGACCAACACGGGGGCCAAATCAGGGTTCGGCAGGCGTTATTATTCTGGGATGCTTTCCCATAAATATGCCGAACATGGGGGATTCGCGTGCTCAGCATGGGCTCACGTAGGTGCAGGCCTATGCCGCACTTTGCTCTCCCATTCCGTGGGAGATGCTTCATCTGCGCCCGAGCTCGCCTCCGATCTTCTTGACTATGTATTGACACCGGGCACAGGTGAGTAAGTGAAGAGAGAGTGTGGTAGATGCAGTGCAAGTCTAATATCACTTTAAACTAAATTGCACTCTGCCCCTGCACTGCCCTTCAGTGGAGCATACGGTGGACATCATCAGACTACGAGGTCGAACTGACGTGTGTGTGTGATCACAATGGGGACATGTCTGCGCTGTACGACTGCCATTTGTCCCGGTGTCGTAGCAGCATCCGTGTTACGTTGGGTGCGGCAACGTCTTCTACGGACAGGGTGAGGTTGCACCGTTTAGTTGGAGGAAGTTTTCGCTACTGGGCATGATTAGGGGTGTTACACGGTTTTAATTCAAACATTTCTGTGGACCCTAACGTGTTAACCGTTCTTTTCTCGTATTGTTGTCCTCAAATGTCCGAGTTTTTTACTGCCTTACGATAGCTGTTGACCTTGGCCTGGTAGAGAATTGTTCTTGTAACCCCTATCTTCTCGTAATAGTTTCTACCTCAGCGGCCAATCCCACAAAATAAAAACCGACAAGGGAAACCAGATTGATTTCCTCTTGCGTGTATTACCTTTCTTCCACAGGCTATCCCTGAATGTCTGCATACGAAGCAACATTCAAGTCTTTTAACAGTTTTAACAATTTTTTCCAAGATTACCATACCACCTCTTCACTTATAATTAATAGATCGCAGTCACGTCTTCGGAACCCATTTCCACCACTTGTACGCCCGTCACTGCTGTTGGTGCCCCCGCGACAGGCTTAGAATCACAGGTAATCGAAACAAAGACAATACCGACCGATGAGCAACGGACACCCAACGATCCCTTGCAATTCTCCCGTAAACGCCCTCACGGCCTCGATGACGACTCCTCAATCCTCACCAAACAGATGCATCTTGACGCCAGATCAGTTCCTCCCTTACCTGCTCCGTCACCACCTCTACTTCAGCGGCCCGCCTCAGTTCCTACTGTTGCAACGGCGGGGCACAGCGAGGAGCTTATCACTCCAACTGTCGTCGTGAAGCCGGAGTCGAACCCATCGCCACCTCTCCAAGTCTCTCACTATGTGCCCCCAACACTCTCGACACTACCTGCCTGCATTCCAACAACAACAACAACTGTCTCCAATACCTTTTCCCTCCCCGTCTCCTTGCCTCAACTGCTGCCTCAACCCCCCAAGCCCGCCCTCAGCCTGGAAGTGCGAATTACCTTCACCGCCCTCAACTGGGAGTCTCGTCTGGCGGTGACTGAACTGCTGCGCAAGATGGCTGCGTCAGCCGATCCCAGCGTGGCGCCCTATACGATTGTTAATACGGTTGCGGAAGCCACACATCTCATTGCCGATCGACTAGTTCGAACACCAAAAATCTACCAGGCCGTGGCCTACGGTCGACCGATTGTCACCCCGAAGTGGGTCCAGGCCTGCCTTCACCGTGGTGACTGGGTTGGTACGGTCCCCTCTCTATCTCTCACTTTCTCAAGTCTTATTCTTTACGACTGTTACGTGTTTCACTGTTTTGTGCTTTGACTTTGTGTTGCCACCCTTGCCAGAAGTGGGTGTGCGTCACTGTCGTTAAGACCGTGATCGGATTGAGGGTCTCATCTTAAAGTTCAGGAGTAGGTTGAACCTATATATATATATATATATATATATATATATATATATGCAGAATGATATTACAGACAAAGACAATGGAGACTGGAATGACCATTTCTGGCTTATTGGCCGTCATCAGCCAGCCAAACCCAACCCCAGGTGCTGCGGTGCCCGAGGCTCGAACTCGCGACCTGTTGGACAGAAGTCCAACGCTCTACCCACTGCGCCACTAGCTCGCTGTCTTGCCGGTTTCGATCGGGAATATTAACAATGGTAGTTGGGTGAGACTGGAATGGACATTTCTGGATTATTAGCCGGCATCAGCCAGCTATACCCAACCCCAGGCTGGAATGGCCATTTCTGGTTTAATGTTATATTATTCCCGATCGAAACCGGCAGGACAACGAGCTCGTGACGCAGTGGGTAGAGCGTTAGACTTCTGCCCAACTGGTCTCGAGTTCGAGCCTCAGACGCCGCAGCGCCTGGGGTTGGGTTCGGCTAATAAGCCAGAAATGGCCATTCCAGTCTCCCTTGTCTTTGTCGGTAATGTCATTCTGTCTATATCACTAGCTGCTCTGTGGCTGCTGGCGGGGCTCGAGAGTTAACGCCAAGGGACAACGGGACGAGTGAGTCCTGTTTATCGATCGGTGAGTGCCCAACTTCCACACTTGGGATTGAGTATGACTGGCTGATGACGACTAATAAGCCAGAAATGGCCATTCCGGTCTCCCTTGTCTTTGTCGGTTCCACATTATCATATATATATATATATATATATATATATATATATATATATATATTAAAATGCGTAAAAATGCGAGATCCCGATATCTTATCGCGTTCATCATCTCCTGAAGCAGATGAAGCAGAAGAGGGTGCGAGTTCATGGACCAAATTGTATTTGTACTGAGGTTTCGAAAGCCGTCTCGCTTCCATCATCAGAGTATAGTGCTTGCTACTCCTGGTGGTTTTGAGTTAGTCCGTCTTTCCTCGTGCCTCGTACTATGTCCATGGTGGACGCGTGATGGAGCTCACAAATGACATTTGCCACTCCTGGCTCGTAGTAGTCATATGGATTTTAGGATCGTGCTTTTGAATTTAGGGCTGTGCCGATTGAATGCTAGCCAATCACGTATTTCCTACGCTTATTATGTGTGATCTCTTTCGTTAGTTTTTTTCTTAGAGGTTTTAAGCTTGAAAGAGTATATTGCATCCTTTTTGTGTAGTTTCTTCGAAGAAGAAGTTTCTTCGAAGGATTCTGTTTCACGTCTTGTTGATGACTGTAGTTGTTATGCAATCATCAGGAAAGCTGAATGGGAAAAATTGGGTTTGGGCGCGCGTTATTGGTTGGACTAATGTTTGACTGCGCAAATTTTGCAGATTGTATTGTATGACGTGTCAGTTTCAAGAGCGCTGCTTGTTAGTTTAGATTTCATTAGCCTTAGTAATCCTCTGCGACATAATTATCGAAATGTTGATTAACTGTACGGGGCGGTAACATTGGCGAAGAAGCTTCTATTTCTTTTTATCCCCTTAAGGTCACCTGAACGATTTTATACGCTTCAATGTTCCACTAACTGGAGTGTAAAACCTCGTTTTAATGGAAGGGGGGCTGTTTAATGGCTAAATGATTTTAACTTTCGAATGGTTTTCTTGCCTCTCCATTTTGGGATTTTATTGACTTATCGTTTTTTCGACCACATATGGTATTAAACTATCCTTCTGATTGATTCTACTACAAGGTAGCACATGAAAAAAAACTGGGTATTAACGAAACGTGGGTGCTTTTCTGGAGTGAGTTCATCCCGCGAATTACATTTTGGGTTAAATAAAATTCACCTTTTTCTGCCGAGTGCATGTTTTATCACGCTCCTACTCGGGTCTTTTTCTCTCGTAATAGATGAATGGGAATGGCTGCTTCTGGATCCGGAGGCAGAGGAGAACTTGGGCATAAACTTGGCTGATTCGCTCCGGCGGTCCCACGAGAGGGCTATTTTCAACGAACCCGGCTTATTCGAGGGCATGGAAGTCTGGTTCTCGCCACAGGCCCGCCACCGGGAGGTCTGTGAGGAGCTAGTGCGCATCTGTGGCGGTCGTGATCGCGATCGCAGACCAACACAAAAGATGGCCCTCATGCCGGTCCCGAGACAGCTAATTGTCTGTCACGAAGACGAAGCCCATGTTGCTACGTACCTCATGCGTACCAAGACGGGCAATCGAGGTTTGTGCCGTTTCAGTGTCCTGATCGGTCTTTCTAAGCTGAGGCGGCTCAGAGCGGCATAGGAGTGCACCTTTTAGCCTCTTCTTATCATTAATTTTTCTGTTGTCAGCATAACTATACTGTTAATTATTACTGTCAACTCGGTCATGGACGCTAAAACAGACTTGTTTACGATAGTGTCCGCAATTCTTTTGCACACTCCTTTTTGCCAACTTTCCGTGCTTGAATGCCATATCGTTACTCATATAATTTGTATATTTATTTACAGCTGTTCAACACGAAGAATTCGTTCTCAGTGGAGTCCTTCGACAGGAACTAGACTTTGACTCCTACCAGATCCAGTACGTGAGCAGCCTGTACGCGGAACTGCAGACGGCCTTGTCAACTGCCACTAAGTCTCTGGCTTCCTCCGGCCCTCCACCAGTATTACGTAACTCATCTCTCATGCCCTCCTCCCTGGCCGCTCCCGACACTGGCGGTCATAAAATTAGGTCCCTAAGCACGCACACCTCATCACCAGGTGTACCAGCCACGTCAACGGCCGCCCACAAGGTGCAGGCACTCAATGGTAACGCCTCTCCCCTTAAGACCGTCAACCGTCATGTCTACCCCACGGTTACTGCGTCTACTGTGTCTCATTGGAACCAGCCGGAGCTCCCCTACCCTCGGCAGCTCAATATCCACCCAGGCGGTCTGTATGAGCACTCTCAACTCTTTTTCGCCTATAGTCAGTCCTCCGGCTCCTCTACCCCAGACACTCACAGCATACAGGGATCTGCTGTGGCGATGGAGAGACCCCTTTCCTTGGGAGTTCCCTTGGCTGTCAATCCGCAAGTCCAAGGAGGCAATTCGTCTGTCGCGAGACTGTTCTCCACAAAACTATCCCCTCCCTTAGAAACGGTTACCTCAACCTCGCTTGCAGAATCCTCCAGTTCCCAGTCTCTTCTCCTTGTGAACAACATCCCCACGACTTCCAGTCAACACACTCTACGAGACCCTGTGTCCTCCTATGGCAGTATTCCCATAACGACAGACAATTTTGCTCGATCAGTCTCCTCTCCATCTCCACACCGTGTCGCCGTCTCCGCCTCTTCACTACCTGTCTCTTCCGCTAACGTATCTTCTGATGCCACAGTCAACAATTGCATTCTCTTGTTGACCGAACAGCAGCAGCAGCAGCATCAACAACAACGGCTTCTATCGCCTAGCACTCTTCCTCAGCAAGCCACTTCTGTTATGCTTCTACCAACCGCATCCTCTGCCTGCCTCATCTCAGGCACATTTGAGCACTCAATTTCTGGTCTTCCGCCACCAACCGCTACACCAACTTTGCTCGTTTCTGTCGCTTCCGCTGCATCCGATGTCTTTGCGACACCTCGCGACTCATCCTCACTTACGCTTTCTCAGTCTTCAATCCCTAGTGCAGCCTACCTTGTTCAACCATGCACTGCAAGCTTTAGAGACCTCCCTAGCGTCCGCCTTACAGCTTCCTATAGGCGTCTCGGCTGTTTTTGTCACTTCACCTCCGAGTCAAACGCAGGGGCTTGCTCCTGTCGCAGCTCCTCTTAACGCGCGCATCGCTGCGGCGGACGCGCACGCTGTGGCTTCGGCCACTGCTGCAGCCCTGAGTGCTATTACCAATCAGACGGCGACCTCTTCTGCTTCCTCGGAACCCCTGACTGTGTCACAACAACAGTTGCAATCTTCCCCTCTTTGTACAGTCAGCCAGGCTAGACTGACCGCCCAACCGGAGTCAAGTCTCACCAACTTGTCTAGCTTTGCTACCACCGTAGCACCGCACACAATACCGTCACCTACACTCTCCTCGCCCTCTCTGTATGCGCAGGCTACAGTGATGGCGAATTTGGAGCTATTCGATGAAGAGACTCGTCTACTTTCTCAGTCGACAGCGCCTCTCTCAAAGGCCTCCAAACCGGGAAATCTGATAATCGACAGCAGATCGGTTCAACCACCTGCTGCTAATACTGCTGATACTGCCGATGATAATGGGCGGCACGCTTTGAAGGCATCTTTCCACGAAACAGTAGTGGTAGCTAGCGAAGAACTACCAGTGATTGCTGTCAGTTCCAACACGACGGCAGATATGTCGGTTATGGAGACTGCGCCTGTGTCTGCAAGTACTCTAGAGCTCACGGCCCCAGCTGAGACTCAGCCGACCAGCACAACTGATTCTTTCCCAGCGGTGGAGATGATGGAAACCACCTCATCTGTTTGAATTCTGTGACCCTCGTGAGTGTTGGTAGTCTTTTATTCTTCTGAATGTCCGCGGAATAGTTAAAATAAAGAAAATTAGCATAAGGATTCAAGTTTTTACAGTAGGGGGCGAATCTCAGTTAATTTCATTGAAGTGAAATTAGGTGTGAACCTTTGAACTCTATTTAATTTGACCCATTTGGGAAAAAACTTGTTGGTGACGGTAGGATTCGAACCAACAACGGCAAGTAGAAGGCGTCAGTACAGCCGACCCTCTATTACCTAACGGCGCCGGGAAGTCGACTGGCGAATTCTAGATTGATTGCTTAGGGAATCCTGCTTTGGCCCTCCACTAACTACATCAGAATTGGTGACGTTCATACGTTGCAACCGGCTGGGCAAGTAATTTGACACAAGTGTAGCTCAATTCAAGGTTCCCGGTGGGGCCTCGTTGCTCAGATAGCTAGTGCGTTGACTACTAAAAACTTCCCCTTCATGGCGTGGGTTCGAATCTCCCACCGAAGCCGCCGAGTTTTTCCCGTTTGGGTCAAATTATTTGTAACTTTATCAAGGATCCCCTATTAGTTCCCTATTTGTTACGCTCAGCGGAAGTATATAAAACATTTTAAAAAGGGAACCTGAAAAAACTTAGGCGTGGTTGTCATATTGATTATCATATAGCTTAATCCCAAAATCTTGTAGTCATGCTCAGTTGTCGGCTTTGAATGAACTTCTTTCGGGCCGATTGAACAGTCCTTCGCTGATAAATGACTACCGAGGTAAAGTATGTATTTTTCATGGGTGTTAGACGTCCTTATAAATCCAAACATAATTTATAGAAAGGATACTCAAATTCATCCAGCATTGTACTCATTTTGTAGAACGGTACGCATAAACGGTATTTTTTCAATCAAACGAAGTCTTTTATCCATTCCTGAATACTTTTAAGCCTTGCCTAAACATACAGTTTTCATATCATTTGCCGTACACTTTTCATTAAGAAAAAATAATACATATCTCTATGCCCAATACTCCGCTCCTAAATATTTTCAATACAAAACGCCTCGTATACATCAATAAGAGCATTACTAAAGTGGCAGTTAGGATACAACTTGAATAAATATTTCAGGGTCTTAAATACCTCTAATTTACAAAATGCTAATCTAAAGAATACTGTTTTTGAGTATATACTTTGTAAAAGACGTACTTTACTACAAACCTAAATATAACACAGGATATCTTTGTTCATGCATTCCATAAACTATGTTTGCCTTTACAAGGTCATCTAAAATCAATAGAAAAGTCCACAGTAGTATGATGGGTGTGATTTCCGAAAGAGATTAGAAAGACGCGCACTTAAAGGCCAGTATTCTGCCGTGACTGAAAAGTCGCGAAGTTAGGCTACATGACACTCGGTTTTGCAACCACACTTATTCCTTTCTAGCCGAAACCAGTCAACATTTCCTCATTCACAGAGATCCTTTTTATTCCTTGTCTATTTTATGAATTCTTTGTCATGATATCTCTGTATTGACAAATTTCAATCCAGTTAAGTCTTCAAAACATTGTTCGCTGATAGCAAAATTTGGCCGAAGCATACACCGCGGTTTCAAATTTCTGGACCTTTGAATTGCAGACGGTTTTGTCTTCGTTACTTAAACCGTCTGAAAATATCATGACACTAGCTGATAGACAACTTGATATGGTGATGAAGAGTAGAAACCAGCGGTTGAAAATTTAATAACGGCATCCTGGTATATGCAACACAGCATGGAATTGGTGTCATCATTTTTGCATTTGACAGGAACTAGTGCCCCCTAGAGACACCGTATCGTTAACTTTGTTTTTTGCGTTATAGCACCGGCTATGACTGTGTTTGCGGTGGATCGCAGCGCGATAGCACTTTGACCCTTGAACCCAAACGAAATGGCAGCCTTCGTTTCTTTTGTTATAAACGAAGTTCTGCTCTTCTTCAGCGTCGTCTCCGCCCCGTCGTCTGGCGCCGCCACCGTTCCTCTTACCCCTTTCTTCCGTTGGATCTCATTGATCGTTTTTTTCTATACTCTCGCCACCGTCGTGGGTATTTGTGTGTCTGTGCATTCTGTAATTCCAATTTACTCTTCTTACTGCTTCTACGTCCGTATGCGATCAGAATGAAGAGGCTGTGTATAGGTCTTTGTTCAATTTTTACTCTGCATGAATTTATAAAATCGTTTCCTGTTTTACGGAACCTCAGACGCCGCCGTGGGAGGGGGTTGCCGGAACAAGAGGGTTACTGGAGATGGGATGAGAAAACTTGTCTTCATCGATTTCCTGTTTCCATCTCCATACGCTCTAATGCGTCATTGGTTTACCTTCGTGGTAATCCGCACATCACACACACGAAAGTTCGACCGTCTTAGTTCCACTATGTAAATCGTATGCTCCTTGGAAGGGTGGTGCAGGGACAGTGACTTGCGCGTGATTTAGTTTAAAGTGATAGTAGCCTTGCGCTGCATCTACCGCACTCTCCTCCTCCCCTACCTGGGCCCGGTGTCCTGACAGAGTCAAGAAGACCGAAGATGTGAGAGGGCATAGGTGGCAGGCGCGGCCGGAGCCGCCCCTAGGCGTACCGCCACACCTGGCTCGGACCCCATGGAACGGGAGTTCCATAAAGGCCACATTAAGAAGGAACCATTGCAGCCTGCCTCTCAGTCCGCCAGTCAGCCACTACACACAAAACACACATTGAGCTGACCAGGCGTTCAGATCCACGAAGGTAGTGTAGAGGTGGGTTCTCATCTCCTGGCACTTCTATTTAGCTGGCGAGCGGCTAAGATCATGTCGGTTGTTCCGCGGTGTCGGCGGAAGCCACATTGGCTTCTCGGGTGCAGTCCCTGCTCTAGGCGACCGTTCAGACGATTAAGAAGGACATGGGTGAAGTTGAGCAACGAGATGCCTCTGTAATTATCACAGAGTTGCCGGTTCCCCTTCCGTTTGTAGAGATGGACGATGGTCGCGTCTTTGAAATCCTGAGGAACTTGTCCTTGGCGCCACATCTCCTGGAAGAAAGTAGTGCGTTCTGCCATCAGCCGGGGCCCACCGCGCTTGTAGACTTCCGGTGGGATTGCGTCAGATCCCGGTGCTTTACCGCTGGAAATCTGCTGCATGGCCCGGATGGTTTCTGATAGGGAAGGCGGCAGATCCAGGTTATTGTTCGTGTCCACTTGAGGGAGCCGGTCAATGGCAGCATCAGAGATGGCTGATGAGCAATTAAGGACACTTCTGAAGTTCTCGGCCCAGCGCTTCAGAATTCGCTAATTCTGTCAGCAGTGCTGTTCAGTCACAGCTGAGCAACAGTGCGATCCCCTTGATAAACGGGCCATAGATTGCCTTGATGGCTTTGAACAAGTTTTTCATTTCCTTGCGGTCCGCATACCCCTGGAGTTCCTCAGCCTTACGGATCATCCTGCATCTCCCGCAGCCGTTGCTGTACAAGCCGCCGGCATCTGAAGAAGGCTGCTTTGATGGCATCAGTCCGAAGGTCCATGTAGGCTTTGTGTAGTCCATTCTTCTCTGCGAGTAAGTTGCTGATGTCAGCGTCGTTGTCGTCAAACCAGTCCTGGTGTTGACGGCGTGCGCGTCCGAGGGCGTTGGACTGGATGACATTTCGCAGTTTACACCATCGTTTCTGCACGGTAGCATTATCATCTGGAGCATGCAGGTCCTCCAGTTTCTCGGTTATTTAGTTGCTGAAATCAAAACAGTGAGCAGGCAAATTTAACAAAAGAGCATTTAACTTACCTGTCGGTCGCTTACCTTGGGGCCTTCGTTGCGGTTGAGGTCGGACTGTCATCTGAGAGATGACAAGGCAGTGATCTGTCCCACTTTTGGCATCGTGGATCACCTTGGTTACCAGCATGTCCTGTCGATCTCGCCTCCGGACGAGAACATATTCCAGCAGATGACAGCGCCGCGACCGAGGGTGCATCCATGTGGCCTTTTTCCCGCGTCGGAAGGCGGAAGAAGGGGTTGGTTAGCAGGAGACGGTGTCCCGCATACGTTCGCAGAAGAAAGAGGCCGTTATCGTTATAGCTACCGAGACAGTCGGGACCCAGGACTCCCTGCCAGGCAGCGTGGTCCGTCCCGACGCGGGCGTTGAAGTCACCAAGGACAATTAACTTGTCCTCTTTCGGCACAGTCGCCAGCAGGGCGTGCAGGTCCTCGTAGAATTCCTCCGTCACCACATCAGAGCTCGTAATTGGGGGGAACGTAGGCGTTGAAGATGGTGGCGAACTTGTCTCCCCGATGAGGCAGACGGAGGCTCATCAGGCGATAATTGATACCCTGCGGCAGACAGGTCGGACGTCCCATGAAGTCGTTCCGGATGGCAAAGGCAACACCTGTGTCGCGTTGCTTTGGCCGGCCGCTCCAGAAGAAGGTGTAGCCTGCACCCACCTCCAGCTGATCCTGCTCAGAGAATCGGGTCTCGCTGAGAGCTGCAATGTCCACCTTGTAGCGCGCCAGTTCCCGAGCGACTAGCTCCGTTCCGGCCGGTTGCTCCTAGGATTGTCTAAAAGGGAACGAACATTCCAGGCTGCTAGTGTGAGTGGACCTCCCGAGCAGCCTGGAGGGGATGGGGACGGAGGTTTTGTTGTTCGTTTTAGATTTACAACCGCGTATTTTGCGAGCCGTGGCCGGCTGCTGAAGGCGTGAGAACCAAGATTTTTTAGGGCACCTATTCTAGCCCCGTCCTCCACGGGTAGGCAAGCAGTGCTGTCGCTAAATAGGGCTTCTCGGACATCCCAGATGGCTGCTGAACTCCACTTATCCTGAGCCCCTGCAGGGTTGGTGTCATCCCCCACCGTAGGACGTTTTGAGAGGGGGAGAGGTGGGAAGTTCGGGAGTCAGACATACCGTGTGTGAAGGCACACACAACACCGGAGACCCTCACCTGGTTTAGCCCGCCGGTCGTGACGGTTGCCCGGGGTGTGGCCGCTGGGAAGAACCCAACTTCGAGGAGCCACAGTCGAGAGTTGGGTACCAGTTAGAGGTGGCCACAGGAGCATTCACCACCTGTACGAGACAAATGGAGCGACCAAATGCAAGCTGTGTGGTGCTACCCCTAACTAGTACCCCTTGCAACCCACGCACGAGAGTTCGACCGTTGAAATCCGACGATGTCCACCGTATGCTCCACAGAAGGGTGGTGCAGGGACGGTGACTTGCGCGTGATTTAGTTTAGTGTTAGTAGACCTTCGCTGCATCTACCGCACTCTCTCCTCCTCCCTCACCTGAGCCCCGTGTCATGACAGTCATAAATACTGTAGATGAGAGTGGGTGCATGTGCTTCATGCGGCCGCAGCCGCTACACCTGGCATGGATCTAACGGAGTAGGAGTGCGTCAGAGGCCACATTAAGAAGGGGCCTTTGCAGCCTGACTCTGAGTCCGCCAGTCAGGCACTCCACGCAACACACATTTCACTGACTGTGAGGTCTGGGTGTAATTGTCAATTGGCAACCTTCCAACCCACGGCGCTAATCGCCCCGTGATATTCTCAACCTCAGATCACACATGCATCAGAGGAGTCCTATAAAGAATGAGCCGAGGATCATCCTTGCCTCTTAGTCAGTTATGCAGTCTGAGAGCGTGTTTTTTGTTGTAGTGCATCTGATCATGTGAAGTGAAGAGGCTGATTGGTAGAGATGTAATGTGGTATAGCCGGCGCTGTTCTACCGCAGGTTTACATGGAGACGCATGTGAGCTAATAGGACTATGCGGTGTTTGAAGGTGCATGGGCAGTGCGGACAGTTGAGTCGAGTGCGGCGGTTGTATTTTGGTGCTGGTTCATCGGTTTCTGTGCGATGGATTCGCAAGTGACCGACGAGGCCGATGCGTGATATGCATGTGCGGTGACAATGAGGATAATATAGGTCAGGAGGTTCTGAGTCTGGGGGTATCTGCTGCTGGTTCTGGTAGTCAAGCTTATGGGAGGGCTATGGGAAATATTTATGTGTGAGCAAGATGTGCTGTCATCGCGTTGGATTCAGCTTACGTGAATGCGTATTTGACCGAGCAAGCCCATGTGATGAGTGAATGCGCGTGGGCAGTGAGGGCATTGCAGTTGGCAGTCTCTGTTGTTTGTTGATGGTCAAGGAACTACAGCAACCGCTTACTTGTGGTTGCACGTCAACTGTCTATGAGGATGGCCTCCTACACGAAACCGAAAGCTGAGGCTAATGTACCTATTGTCCTAGTGAGCGCGCCTATATCTTCTTTGGACTTATTCCTGTACATTTGTGAACACAATAGTCGTTTTTAAATAATCTGAAGGTTTTAAAACCGTACTGCACGTGTTTTATTAAAAATAATAGTTTTACACAGCTTGTAAATTTGTACAAAATGTCCTACTGTGGTTGAAAGTACAGTTTTGGAGCAATTAGGCACATGGAAATACTTGTAAGAAGGAAACTGCTGAAGCCGAAATATTCTCCTTCCTTAAATACTTTGTTTGGGCAAATTGTATTTTTTTACTTGTATGCACGTTCACTGTCTCTGTGGATGGCCTCCTACACGAAACCGAAAGCTCAGGCTAATGTACCTATTGTCCTAGTGAGCGCGCCTACATCTTGTTTGTACTTATTCCTGTACATTTGTGAACACAATAGTCGTTTTTGAATAATCTGAAGGTTTTTAAACCGTACTGCACGTGTTTTATTAAAAATAATAGTTTTGCACAGCTTGTTTAATTTGTAAAAATGTCTACTATTGTGATTCAAAGTACAGTTTTGGAGCAATAAGGCACATGTATATACTTGTATTAAGGATACTGCTGAAGCCAAAATATTATCCTTCTTAAAATAATTGGTTTGGACAGATTGTATTTTTTTAACGGTTATGCATGTCAACTGTCTCTGTGGATGGCCTCTTACACGAAACCGAAGCTCAGGCTAATGTACCTATTGTCCTAGTGAGCGCGCCTCTTCTTTGTTCTTATTCCTGTATATTTATAAACACAATAGTAGTTTTTGAATTACCTGAAGGTTTTAAAACCATACTGCACGTGTTTTCTTATAAAGAATAGTTTCACACACCCTATTAATTTGTACAAATTTCCTACTGTGGTTCAAAGTACAGTTTTGGAGCAATAAGGCACATGGAAATACTTGTAGTAAGGAAACTGCTGAAGCCGAAATATTCTCCTTCTTAAAATAATTGGTTTGGACAAATTGTATTTTTTTACGGGAATGCACGTCCACTATCTCTGCGGATGGCCTCCTACACGAAACCGAAAGCTCAGGCTAATGTACCTATTGTCCTAGTGAGCGCGCCTATATCTTCTTTGTACTTATTCCTGTATATTTATGAACACAATAGTAGTTTTTGAATTACCTGAAGGTTTTTAAACCGTACTGCACGTGTTTTATTAAAAATAATAGTTTTGCACAGCTTGTTAATTTGTAAAAAAATGTCTTATTGTGATTCAAAGTACAGTTTTGGAGCAATAAGGCACATGTATATACTTGTATTAAGGATACTGCTGAAGCCAAAATATTATCCTTCTTAAAATAATTGGTTTGGACAGATTGTATTTTTTTACGGTTATGCATGTCAACTGTCTCTGTGGATGGCCTCTTACACGAAACCGAAGCTCAGGCTAATGTACCTATTGTCCTAGTGAGCGCGCCTCTTCTTTGTTCTTATTCCTGTATATTTATAAACACAATAGTAGTTTTTGAATTACCTGAAGGTTTTAAAACCATACTGCACGTGTTTTCTTATAAAGAATAGTTCCACACAGCCTATTAATTTGTAAAAATATCCTACTATGGTTCAAAGTACAGTTTTGGAGCAATAAGACACATGGAAATACTTGTAAGATGGAAACTGCTGAAGCCGAAATATTCTCCTTCTTAAAATAATTGGTTTGGACAAATTGTATTTTTTTACGGGTATGCACGTCCACTGTCTCTGCGGATGGCCTCCTACACGAAACCGAAAGCTCAGGCTAATGTACCTATTGTCCGAGTGAGCGCGCCTATATCTTGTTTGTACTTATTCCTGGATATTTATGAACACAATAGTAGTTTTTGAATAACCTGAAGGTTTTAAAACCGTACTGCACGTGTTTGTATTATAAAGAATAATTTCACACAGCCTATTAATTTGTAAAAATTTCCTACTGTGGTTCAAAGTACAGTTTTTGGAGCAATAAGGCACATGGAAATACTTGTAGTAAGGAAACTGTTGAAGCCGAAATATTCTCCTTCTTAAAATAATTGGTTTGGACAGATTGTATTTTTTTACGGGTATTCACGTCCACTGTTTTTCTGCGGATGGCCTTCTACACGAAACGGAAAGCTCAGGCTAATGTACCTATTGTCCTAGTGAGCGCGCCTTTATCTCCTTTTTACTTATTTCTGTATATTTTTGAACAAAATAGTCGTTTTTGAATAATCTGAAGGTTAAAAAATTCGTACCGCACGTGTTTTATTATAAATTATAGTTTTAGACAGCTTGTAAATTTGTAAACATGTCCTACTGTTGTTCAAAGTACAGTTTTGGAGCATTTTGGCACATGGAAATACTTGTATTAAGGAAACTGCTGAAGCCGAAATATTCTCCTTTCTAAAATACTTAGTTTGTACAAATTGTTGTTTTTTACGTTTATGCATACGTTCTTGATTCTCTAGTTACGTTTCCCAAGTGGAAGGAAGTGCGATTATACATGCTGCCCTGTGATCCAATGGAGGCTGCATATTGGTCGGTTGAATGTATGCATAGGACGTACGTCATGACGAATTCACGCACGCCGAACGGTGGGATTGCTTTAGCACGTGCACCTTGAGGCGCTGTGACATGGCACGACCCTTTTTGTTGTCCCTTATTGCAAACAGTTTTCTGCCAGCTTTTATTATTTCCAAGCCGATATCAGGTGAGTAGAACGCGAGGTCGCTGAAATGGTACTTCAAATTCACGAAGAGGATGTCTTAGCAGCTAAAGTCATAAGTGACCCTAGGCACGATGACCTTTTGACCTAGCCCTGAGGGTAAAGAGGAGAAGATGGACGCCAGTAGAGTGCGCATATTCTATACAGATGAATCGGATAATACATTGGAGGAAGTTGGCAGACGGACGAGCCCTTCGTTCAGCGCCACAAAAGGAGGCATCTGGAATAACGTGAGCATTGCCCTGAACGAACGCATTTCTAAGTCGGTCTTGAACCAGACTGTCATTGGTACGCACGAGGAGCGCCGTGTTGCAACAGGCGCCCAGGTTACTAACCCTATAAGGAACCCGTCCGACACCTCGTCATCTGGCTGTTCATCCTCCTACAGTCCTTTCGTCGGACATGAGGATGTTTTCTTCAAACGATAGGGCAACTTTGACGGTGTAAACCCCAAAGTTGTTGGCCTCGTACGCGATCCCCAAACAGTTGGATGCGACTCAGCCAACAGAAAGGTAGCCAAGTAAAATCACACTGGCAAGAAAAATTTATTTAAAAGATCCATATTAGTTATGCAGTGATCTTGTCCTCTTATGAGTTATGCATAAAATTTCAAATAAATCTACCATGCTATCTTGTAGGAATGAACTTGGTATGATGTTCACATCACTTGAGTTTGCATGTGTGCTCCAGTAATTTTGGGATTAAAAGTATATTTACAAATGTCATCCGCTTGAATGACTGTGGACGAGGACAAGCCGTCAGTTCCACATCTAGGGTTTAAGCAGTTGCCCTAGTCTTCCTAAAACAAGCGAAGGGAAACAGTGTGATTTTACGATTGTTTCTACAAGTTGATCTACGCGGGGAACAAGTCCACACTATTTCTACCGTAAAACTTACGGTAGTGGAAAATAAAGGACGAGCGACCACTGAGACTGGATCATGGCCCCACTCACACCAGTTTTGCACAATACTCAGGACAGTGACATGTGTTTGCAGGTATTTTATGCCGAGATCCATGTTTAAGCACATCATCGCATTTCTAATTTTTAAGCATCTTGGCCTACGCAAGCACGTGTACAGTTAGATTTTCCAAACAATTCTCATTTTCAAATACAGCTTTTCTTAAAACCAAGTGTATCGCCGAAACTGTTGAACTAACGGTTAACTTAATACTTGCATAGACCTTCAGTTTATCCAGAGGCCTAGATTTGAAGTCCGCTTTACCTGCAACGCCTGTATTGATGTAACACCTACGATGGCCCCTTGCAGATATATAATCATGACGAGTGCATCTGGTTCTCAGGGTGCAATCCCAGGTGGCTAATGCGCACTGAAACCTTATCAAGCCCTAAGCTGTGTCACGTAGTAAGAAAGCGCACCATGCCTACAAGTAAATATCAGAAACTTCTGATATCTTTCATAAGTGGTCTTGTTTAAGGCCATTGGTTTTTTTCAATGCGGGTAACGGTGCTGTCGATTAAAGTGTTTAAAAATAGGCCTCTTCATCCATCTCTGATCATATTTGTCGAAGACTACATTCAAAACTTGGCCGCTAGCAGCTGTTAAATGAATTTCATTGATTTGATTTGACTTCCATTTTCTCTTGATAAGAACAAGCCGAAGGGTACTTTCGCACCTAAGTTAGCGTTACTTTTTTATGTTCGCCTTTTAATAAAAAGGAGACTTTAAAACCTTAACTCCTAAAGGCTGTAAACATAGACTTCTATGAGACGGCGGCTTCGGGCAAGGAGGTGACCGTACAGAAAGCGTAAAGGGAAAATACCGTCCACCTCTTCAGTGGCTGTTGAACTGACTCCGGCTTGGAGACAGTGGAAGGAAGTTAGACACGCAAAAGGTTGAAAATGTCGTTTTTATTTGGTGCGTGTGGTTGGCAATACCTTTTAAAATCCTATTGCTTACATGCCAATGCGTTGCATAAATAAATAAATGCATTCCTAAAATGCCTCTATTAAAAGAAGATTCAAGTAGCTTTAATTTCGGACATAATCGAAGGCCTTTTGAAAACCTATTTGCGCTTTATCTCGTTCGATGTCCTCTTCCGGAGTTTTAGTCCCGGCATCCAGAGAAATCCGAAGATGTGAGCGGAAATCTTCGTTAAAAATACCCTGTTGAAAGTTTTTTGATTGATCATTTTCATTAAATATGAAGAAAATCATACTTCGTAATGACCTCCATTGTATTGTGAGAGATTCAACACCCATTTAGGCTGTTTGCACTCACGCAGCTACTTTTCTATAACAGAACTAAAATGCTTTACTTCACTTCGAAGGCTCATTATAAACTACAAGAGACGAAAGTGGAAACACCGTCCCAAGGCAGAACGCCTTGGGTGAGTCCCGTAACAATTTGGTGAGCACCTATCAACTCTCACCATCGCTACTTATATTTCGTCAATTAGCATCCCATGAATCTGGTTCTGTTCAATTGGTCTGGTATAACTCAACGGAAGATCGTTCTTAATTCTTTGAACGAAATGGAAATTGTTTCAATGGTAGCAGTTTCTTGATTTATTTCCGACTCTAGCTTTTCTTCACAGGATTCAAACGTAAATAAAGAGTGAAAGAACGGGGCAGAGGTTTGGCTTTTGGCGATCCGTGAGATAATGCGTTTCCGGTAATATCGTTTAGGCAAATAAACTAGTTCCCGTATTTCTTCCTACGATGCGTGGGCCATTGGAGGGATTCTGATCACTAACGGTCTAACAGGTTATTCCTCTTCCGCAAAGTAACCTCCAGGAAAGGAGGTGGCATACTTCACTAGGAAACTGCCACACCGCAATGTTTACATCGCTGCTCTCAGTGAGATCCAATTATCTGAATAAGGGCCACTGGAAGAGGTGGGTTTGCTTACGCATTTTATGGATAAGAAGCCGAATAAGCCTAACCACATAGATAATTCTTCTTGTCATTCCTACTGAAATTTTTCAGTAGAAGTGATCACGATCGTAAAAAACTAATCTGCTGTAAAATAACCGCGCTGGCTATAGGCCGCTTGTCGCGCCCATGTAATGTTCATCGACCAAAAACCGGGCAGTCATTTTCAAATGTACCAGATGTCCTTGTTTTGGCCTTGGGTGGGTTAGTGGTCGACGTTCGACTTTTACAGGGTGTTAGTTTCAGCACTCATGCCATCTTGCGGAGGTTATTTGGGTTGCCGAATTCTACATTTGGAGTGTGTTCGGTTTGGTGGTTTACATAAGGGGTTATAGATGCGGTAAGTTTTGGTTTTAGAGTGAGGTTTTGGTAAATGGTTTCCCTAGGGTTCAGGGATGATTTTTGGATAAACCTTACAGTTAACTTTAGCGATAAGGTTATGGTTGGTTTTAAGGTTAGTTATAGGGCTAGCTTTAGGCTTGCGGTTAGAGCTACTTTTAGGAAGAGGGTCAGTTTAGGGGGTTAGGGTTAGTTTGCGGCTTTGTGGTTAGGTTTACTTTTAGGGTTAGAGTTAGTTTTAGTGCTTGGGTTAGTTTTGGGTCTGCTCTTGATGTTAGATTTCGGGTTGGCGTTAGTTACAGGCTTGCAGTTATGGTTAGATTTAGACCTACAGTTAGCCTTAATTTTAGGACTAGGATTATTTTCATGGTAAGAGTTAATTTTACGGTTGCAGTTGGTTCTAGGGTTAGGGTTGTTTTCATGCCTCCGATTACACTTAGTTTTAGGAGTAAGTTTTTATTTAAGATTATGTTAAGTTTTAGTCCTATGAGTAGTATTAGTTTACAGATTACGGTTAATTCTCATGGCTTTCATTTTCGGTTACCACGGTCGCTACTGTTAGGCTCCTTAACTCCTTCTTCAATAGTCTAAACTTTTTTTCCTCCCTCACCGCAATGCTATAAGCCGTGTTGATAATGTTGTAATCTCTGTGCGAAATCTCCCAAGTTCAGTTGATTCACCTTTCACTTGCCGTAGTATCACCGTTTGCATTTTCAGGGAAACCTAATGTTTGAATACCCATGACTAAAAATTCGTAAATGACATCCATTATATTGGCACACACTCATTTCAGGCCTAACTGTGCTATGAATAACCTAGTATAAAATGCACAGGAGGCATACTGGTATAGGTTGCTGGTTAGGCAGTCACAATAACGCATGTCGAGGTATGGTGATTCCGCGCATTCATTTTTTTGGTTTTAGACCTTGTGAAAATTGCAGACACTTTTTAGTTATAAGGTTGAAACTTAGTGCACACCGATGGCTATTCTACACGGCGGTGACTTCAGGTATTTACTTTTTGATTTTATGTCACAGTTGTATTTATTTTGCATTCGTACTTATACCGCTGAGGTCAATTTCACAACACTTTCCTATGCACTAACCTAGTAGCTTCCGACTTGTTGAACCTTGGTAGGGTCAGGCCTTTTACCACTGGCTGCCGTTACACAATTTTTGACCCCGTGGGACGTGGTCTATTATATACATGCATACTTAAACGGAATAGATAAACAACGGCTGTATAATAATCTTAAATCCATTTTCCTTTGTCCCTTCACGCTTTTGCATTAGTCACCACCAATCAGCACTTTTTACTGGTCTGAGCTAGGTTTCTCCCTAACAATATACAATCATCTCCTTGATCTTTTTTTACAAACAACGTTTCTCCTCTCTTCGTTGTCTTCAGACAGGACCTCTTCCCAAGTGACTATGTATTAATGCACTATTGTCCTCCATTTGTCTCCTCTAAAAGGCTTAAGTTCTTCGTACCTATCTTTCTTTTGACCTCACTGATATCAACTTGATTAACAACTTTCTTGAATGACTGGACTGGCATATTTTTTTGTCTGTCAATGATGCAGCATGTCTTTTTGACTTCATGGCGGCTGTTTCTGCAGGCAACCTTGAATTTATGCCAACCAGAATTTGCAAGCCCCACTCTTCTGATTCCACCGTTTCATAATTTCGTTTGCATAGGCTAAAGAAATTTATGAGGCAGTTGAAAGAGCTAACTACAAGTCCTTTATCCGTGCATCTAAGGATTGTGGAGAATATCGAATTAGCTTCTAAGATTCACCTTGAGTTCGACTGTCAGAGGGAATCAGGAACACTCAGTGGAATAATCCTGTGAAATGCGACGCATAACTGTTCAGTCGTCGGTCCTCTTCTAAGTATGCTCATGAAATTCCCCATTAGGATCTCACTCAGACGTTAATAACGATTGAGCTATTCATAAAAACACCGGTTCCAGCTAAACATCTCAAAAATAAAATTTTCTATTTATTTCTTGATTTCTGCCCAGCTATTAAGCCTTCTAGCTCTACCCAGCCCGATTTTTTACCTGAAAGATCATGCGAACCTTGTGACCTAGCCATTCCGGACCTGGTCATTTCCTTTCGTTATGTCTAGCAATCACTAGTTTTTATGTATGTTTATCTTAGAAAAGCCTTCGATAATGTGCCGCTCAGGCTAAATCAACGTGTTCTTCGCGCCAGGCTGGACGCACGAAAGTTCTTCTGCTCCTGCTCCTCCTCCTCCTCCTCCTCCTCCTCCTCCAACAAATTGGGTGACATTTGGCATGATCTGTGTGTTGATGTTGTTATATCTATATTGGCATAAGCAGTTAACAGGAAGCTGGTTCAGAATTACAGTACCCATCTGACCGTAATATGTACTTCTTTATATAAAATCTAGAGAGCTTCAGTGACGGCAGTTTACTTCAGAATCAGGCAAATAGGAGACTTTAAATTTCCCAGGTTTTGTTAATATTTTAGAATTTTAAAATTTTATTTAGATTCGAAAGCCTTAACACTGCAGTAAGAGTGACTTGAAAGGAACTTAAATAAATAAAGTACATTAAAATATGAAATAGTTGTTGCATCTCAATGTTTTATTGAAAAAGTGTTAAAAGAGAATCAGGGCACACCAATGAAATAGAGATGAGCTGATATAAGTCACTTTAAGTCCCTTAATTTAGGGAATAAAGATATCGCACTTGATCCCCCTATTCACATTCAAAATGGTCATAGAATAAACTCTTAAAACCAATAATCTGAGAAAAGTAAGTGTTAGGTGTGGGCTAGCACAAGCTGCCGCTCCTGACACAATCTTCCGTTTATGCACAATAGTTTCTCAGCAAATGAGTATCAAGTTTGCATTTAAATGTGTCAACATTTTCTGAAAGGAGCCACCTCATCAGGGAGTCCGTTCCATCCTCCAACGACCCTCTAAAAAAAGACGTTCCATCGGATGTCCATATGGACCGAATTCTTCTGCAGTTTAAAGGGATGACCTCGCAGATTTTCCGTCCCAGCCGATTCAAAGAAGCCAGCAAATTCTAGGGCACACTCGCGGCCTCTGACAATCCGGTAGGGTTGGATGAGGTCACCGCCTAGCTGCCTGCAATTGAAAGGAAACAAATCAAGTTTAGCCAGTCTCGTTTCGTAAGGCAGATGACTTAGAATCTTGACCATCTTCGTAGCCCTCGCTTGCACTCGTTCCAGCTGTATATAATGCTTTTAAACCACGAATGCCAGGCCTGGACGGCATACTCCAAGTGTGATCGAACAAATACCCTGTAGGTTTTTATGAATAGTTTCTTCTCCATCTGAACAAATCCACGTCTGAGTGCAAATAATACCTGTGGCGCACATTTAGCTGCCTTTAGACACCTAAAAGATGGTTTGAGTGAGTAGTTTATTAGAACACCAAGGTCCTTCTGTTCCTCGACAATTAAGACTGCCCATCTAGAACGTATTGATAGGAATCATCCTCCTCACTGGTCCTTCTGATATGGAGTCTTGGGTCCACACACTTTCCAACGTTAAAATTTAATAGCTAACGAGCAGACCAGCTGCTAAGATGGTCGAGACTCTCGTGAAGTGCGTGCATATCGGCATCAGATCTTATGGCCCTCCAAAGTTAACATCGTCTGCGTACATGACGGCGCTGCAACTAAGGTCGTTGAGACAGTCGTTGATGTAGACTAGGCAGAGTAATGGCCCTAAGATGGAACCTTGGGGAGACACCACTTGGAACCGGAGTAGTTGTTGACTTCGAGGCATCAATGCACATGGTTTCCAATCTTTCTGTAAGACAATCTGCAATTTATGTCAGCAGCACTCCTCTTTTTCCAATTTCAGATAAGATATAGACTAAACGTTTGCGTGGGACACTGTCGAACGCCTTATTGAAACCAGTGTAGATTACCTAGCTCTACCATCTTCGTATATTGCGTGAGTCCACTGCTCTGTCGAAAGCAATAAACTGGAGGGACAGGTACAGTTCTGTCTGAAGCCATGCCAGAGCTCTGAGAATAATTGTTCCTCCTTCTGAAACTTAACTATCAATTTCTAAAGTACATATTCCATTACTTTACAGAAAATGCAGGTTAGGCTTACATGCCGATAATTATTTACATAAGCTCAAACCCCACACTAGTATTTGTATTATACATTTGCTTCCTTCCGTTCGGATCGCAATCTCTCTGATTCCAATGACGTATGGAAGATATGAGCTAGTGATTTAAAGAGTTCGCTTTTAAATTATCTCAAGAACTTTGCCACTTTATTGTCCGGATCATACGATTTTGCTTCTTTGAGAATTTACAGATCCTTGTTTGCGACAGGTGCCGGAAAGAGAATATATTCCAGCACTGGATTGGCGTTTACAACGGCAAATGATTGGTGATAAGACGCCATCAACGTTTTACGTCTACTCCAGTAGAAGATGATTCAACTTTACGGGCAGGAATGCGAAAGTGGCCAGTTCGTTTACAATTGGCTCACATTAATCTGAACAGCCTTCTGAAGCTGATCAAGCCATACTTAACTGCGGACTTGTCCTCTGACGCACGAACACTGTTGGGAGGTGCAGTCAGTACTCCACCCGTAACGGCAATGGCTAGCGGTGAGTATGTTCATTTTGGACTGGTTTGGCAGCTGATTTATAAGTTAAGTATTTATTAAACACAGTCTGTGTATGATAAATAGTAGGATTTCTTGCAATAGATGGCTTACCCATTAATCGCAAGACTAAAAGAGAGTTTTGGCCTACTTTAGGTAGCATAATGAAACCCTTTTTAAGTAAGGTATTTGTAATAGGTATTTATTGCATTTAGGAAAGCCTTCTGATGCTAAGGCATTCTGCAAACCACTTGTAGAGGAGTTTAGAATTAAGGTAGAATTTATATTTGGTTAGCGCCGGGAAGGCACTGTAAAAACAAACATTACTACTGAAATAAATTTTAGGAAAATGTCGCATATAAAATGAAAGAATATGTAAAAATGTAGGCAGGACTTATCCTGTTGGGGCAATAGTTGGGTAATGTTTTGAAATTAATAGTGAACTAGAAAATAATGGGCAGTGAACAATACTCATACCTTGAAAAGGGAGGTAGATTTCAATAGGCCTCCATTTTCGAATAGAATGTAGGAGAAAAAACTGCTTTGGAAAATAAGGTAAGGTGGTAGAGTAGGCGAATACTGCATTAGTATTTCAGAATGACATAATGAAACGTCGATATCATTCGTTCTTGATAACTAAGGCACGTGTAACAAAATCTCGCGAAAAGGCGTCAGTGGACGTGAGACCTCAACATCTCAGGATCCAGAATTGGGTTCTGGTGAGCGTTTACACGTAGAAGATACAGAAGGAGGTATAATAAGTGCAGAATGTCTTACGTTAAAAGGGAGACTAAGGGGGTAATGACAGAAAGTTTGGGGAGATTTAAGCTAGTATTTAGTCGAAAAAGGAGACAAAAGCCTGCTTCCATTCTAATGACCTAAATAAATTTTAGCTTCATCAGCTGGCATCTTGTTGAGAAGGAAGTATTTGAAAGAGTCGGATACATTAATTTTTGAAATGCCTTTGGCAATTTCAATATTTGAACGGCCAGATTCGTTCATTATATCCACGAAAGGTCAGCAAAATTCAAGCATGGGAAGCATAAACATCTCGTTAAGTCTTAATTTAATTTCAGGAAGGTAGAAATTATAAGAAATAAAGCCGAAACTCTGAGCAGACTTGGCCGTTGTTCTATTGGCGCGAAACGAAAGATCTAATTTATTGCCTTAAATTAAGCCCAAGTTCTTGATGGAGGAATATTAAGTCATAGGGCAACCTTTAAGTTTTTATTTTAAGGCAGATGCAGTTTGCATGTAGAGTCTATCGACAAAATCTTTTATTTCAGTAAAGCGATCATCATATAGGACACACAGGCTAGAGCTTTTACTCAGCAAATCATGAATCTAAACGCCTACTAAGGTTGTGTACGTAGACAAGGTTGTCTAGGATAGCATGTCAGAGCTTAGAAGAGCTGATAAGGATTTCTTGTCAGCCGCAGGATACTGTCGCAGAATAGGCATATCTCTTTTCTTAGAATATAACATTGTTTTGATTACTGCTTTTTCACTAGAATCATTACATTTGGTGTATATGGGAGTCACAAAATGACTCTTGAGCCTCTAGCTACCAGGTTCTAAGGATTCTTAGTTTGGGTGGTCAATTTTAACCGTTTCTATCATTAATTATAGGTTACGTCCCCTAAATAAGTTCATGCGGTGGCAGTTTTCACAGTGAACAAGGTCAGTTTGTGAAAAAATACTTGGAAAGGTACAGAATTTCGACAGGTTTCGGTATACACCAGTGTAATAGAACTCAACGATGTCCTACCACTGAGGTACTGCAAGCAATTCCTCTTAATTTTAACGGCAGTAAAATTTTAAGTTCACCCACAGTTGTGTAAACCGTGGGCACCATATTTTAAGCATTTATTAAAAATATTTGTAGAAAGGTTTTCATCTTTATACAGTAAGAGTGAAATGGTCTACAATTTTCATAGCATAGTCTACCTAGCGGACGATGTTGAAAGACATGGTCCACTTGACAGTTTTTCCTCTTTCCCATTTGAAAGTTACCTTGGGCGGCTAAAGCGAATGTTGAGGAAGCCATTCCAGCCTCTTCAGCAAATTGTTCCTAAATAAGGTGAAATTCAAGGTCAGGTCCCCGATGTGTTCAATTCATCAGAGTTGATCTTCAAAAGACAGCACGTAAACGGTCCAAGCCCGCCCATGGATGGTTCATTTACACCGCTTGCGTTTTTTTGAGAAAACTAGGTTTGCTGATACGTGCGACGCTGACTGAGTGGCCGATTGCTATAGAAGATAGACTTGAATGCGCTAAAAACATTGATCGTTATTCTAACATGGACGTGGGCCTTGTTTTTGTAGCTTATGTGAATCGTGTAGACTTTTTTGACCACCCAATAGAATCATCTATCAGTAAGGTTGAAAAGTGAACTGCACAGCTGCCCATTCCCGCCAAAGGATCGTAAATAGGTCTGCTTTCCCCTGTAGGATGATTTCATGTTAATTGAAATTGATGACCATTAGTAGTGTTCGCGCCTACAGTGACTCAGCATATGATGTTGATACAGTCCGACAACGGTACCCTATTATCAAATTTTTACCCACTTTTTTGCGTTCAAAAAGGTTTAGTTTTAGCACTAACTTTTTTTACCGCTCGTCGGTCACTGTTCACGAAGCCTCCAACCCAACAGTCAATGAGCTTGTGATTTCGTGAATAGTGAAGGGAGACAGTGAAAGAAGACATCAGTTTGACCACATATATCCCTATTTTTCCTGTCTACTTGTAGACTATAATGTCTGATAATATAAAATTAACTAAAAACTCGTGTCCTTACCGAGTTAGATAACCGGCGTTGGACAACTGCATTTACGTTTCGAACAATGATCCTCGTCCGTCCTCATCAACGGTAAGCTTGTCAAATGAATAGTGCAAAGTATTTTGGTCAACTGAAGATGACGGTGAGTCGAATGCGACACTACCAAAGGGCGTATCATCCCCAGTAGGTTTTCCTGTCACGTACTTTGCCACATTAGGTGAGACACCGATAAGACCTGTTACCAGTTGACACAGAAAACACCACAGACATGGAGGTTGATGAGAAAGGCCCTATGAAAAAAGTTTAAAACTCAAATACGCTGGATTATGGTGACGCTGCAGCTTCTCGTACAATAACATGCTGCACGAGAGGCCAATTTAGATTATCTAACTTGTGCTGTAGACCGTCCGACCTCAGCTCCAGCAACCACTGTCCCTTCAGATGGCCCTCCCACGAGCCAAATTGGGTTCGCGGTGGAATACGACCAAATCGCAGCAGAAATGTGTAATCCAGGCGTCCCGCTGCAAATGGTAACTCACTTGATTAACCTACAGTATGCTGCACAGATCACTTATGTATCGTTCCTTTACGGAGAAAAAATACCTAAGAATTTGCTGGACGTATATTCAATGCCCTATTCACAGAAGAAGTAACCCTTTTTCTCACGTTCTATGGTTGGAAGCCTGGGAGCAGGCCTTTCTTTGGATCTCCCCTGTAAGACATAACACTTAATAGCATAGCAACCTATAATTTAGAAGATTTCCAGTGGTGAAAAAGCAACTCCAAATCTGACAGACGTCAGCTAGAGGAGGCGTTTAAGAACGCATTTGAAAATCCCACATCCTGCAACAAAATGGATCACAAGCCATGCATTTGCTTATCCTATTACACTTCGTTCTTGAAGAACTAGATGGGGGTAGGAACATCTGGCTCGTACAGTTGAAAACGTACAAAAACTATGTTTCTACTTATTTTTGAATAAATCAGTTTTATCACTCCCTTTGCCTTCTACACTATCCGCTTACACTTTGGAATTCGGAATTTATATTTGGTTAGCGCCGGCAAGGAACTGTCTAAACGAACATTTGTAACGAAATAAAAGTATGACGATTTGTGCAGATAAAATGCACAAATATTTAAGCATGTAGGCAGAAATTGTCCTATTAGGCCAACAGTTAGCGATGTTTTGAAATCAATAGTAAACTAGAAAATAGGCAGTGAAAAAAACTCCTACCTTGAAAATGGAGGAGAGTTCAAAAGGCCTCCATTTTTAAATAGAATGTAGGAGAAAAAACTGCTTTGGAAAATAAGGTAAGGTGGTAGAGTAGGCTAATACTGCAGTAGCATTTTAAGAATGAGATAATGAAACGTCGATATGGTTCGTTCTTGATCCCTAAGGCGCATGAAACTAAATCTCGTGAAAAGGCGTCAGTGAACGCAAGGCCTCAGCATCTTGGGATCCAGAATTGAATTCTGACTGTGTTCGTCCTGATTTGATCGTCCGAATGACTTCATTTTCGATGCTTCATGGGGTACTCTAGGTAACAAAAAAATAGTTTCAAGAGGGCAACTTCAATTCCCGCTGGTCCTTTCTCTGAGTCATAGACAAAGCTGCTCGGAAACTATGAGAAAAATAAAACGTCAATAAAATCAGTGTTAAGATAAATATGTGCAGTCTTCCCTTGAATGCAGATAGACTAGTTAACGACCTACTTTTAATTGGCAAATTATTCCAAAGAAAGCTATACCTAGAAGCAATGAATACAGAACGTTTTCACGTAGAAGATACAGAAGGAGGTATAATTAGTGCAGAATTTCTTACGTTTTAAGGAAAACTAACGGGGGTAATGATAGAAAGCTTGGGGAGAGTTGAGCCATTATTTAGTCGAAAAAGGAGATAAAAGCCTGCTTCCAGTCTCCTGACCCAAAGAAATATTAACTTCGTCAGCTGGCATCTGGTTGAGTAGGAAGTATTTGAGAGTCAGATACAGGATTTTTGTGGAATATCTTTGGGCATTTTCACTTTTTGAACGGCTAGCTTCATTCATTAAACCGAAGAAAGGACAGCAAAATTAAATTATAGGAAGTAGAAACAAATAAAAATTCGTAATTTAATTTCAGGAAGGTAGAAATTATAAGAAATAAAGCCACAAATCTGAGCAGTTTTGGTAGTATTTCTATCGGCATGAGGCGAAAGATCTAATTTATTGCTGTACCTTAAGCCCAAGTCCTTGATGGAGGAATATGCAGTCATAGGGCAACCTTTAAAAACATAACAAATTGAGGAATGCTTACTGGTCCAAAACACATGAAGCGACACATAGAAGGTGAAAAATCTATAAGCCATTTGGAGCTACACGCCAAAAGAGCGTCTTAGTCCAAATAAATTCGTTCTAGGCATTGTTTGGCTGTAGAGTGAGAGAATGAATAAGCGCATTTAAGCTCATAACATAAAATATAAGATAGAAAATAATTCAATGTCGATGAAATACCATTAATTTAAAGAAAGAAAAACAAAGGACCTAATACGGTACCTTGAAGGACACCACTCACAACTGGGGTAGCACTTGAGTATGAGGAACTCACTACGACGTTTAGTTATTGTTTAGATAGGAATGATCTAATAAAATCAGCAAGGGGACAACGAAATCCTATAGGCTCTATTTAAGCTAGAAGTAATCTATGATGCACTTTATCGAATGTCTAAATTAGATTAACATCGATAACTATGGTAGAAAGATGCTTATTACGAAGGGAAAATAGTTGATCTAGGTTTCGTAAGAGCGTTTAGGTAAAAAGCCATGTTGAGAGGGGTTGAGTATTTGATTACTTATGCAAAAATCCGTTATTTGTTTTGCAATTAGTTTTTCAAAGAGTTGAGCAAAAGAGGGCATTTTATGAACACCGCGATAGTAATGGATATCAAAGCGATAACCAGATTTACAAACTGGTATTCTAATAGAAGTTTTCCAAAAATCGGGAATGAATCCGTTTTTGAGATATACTGAGAATAAGTTGCTTAGTAAAGGTGGAAAATCTCTTTAATTTTTAATACGTTTGGTTGGTTGTTATCATGTCCAACCGAATGTGCCATTTTTATGTGAGCTATTCCTTTTTGAATACTTGAAGGCGAGAAATTAATGGTTGTTGAAAGCGAATTTGAAATTCAAACCAGAGAAATTGAGGGATTGAGGCTAGTTTCAATGGTAAAATTTTTGGCAAAGAATGAATTAAAGAATTCGGCTTTGCCCAAATCCTCTATATCCCAACTTTCGTTACAGTCAAGTAAAGGCCTAGTAACATTGAGAGGCTTAGCCGATGGTGGCACATGGAAGAATTGAGCAACAGATTTGGATGAATTGGCATCACTTATTGCTCACGACTACCAATGCCTATCTCGCATAATCCTTAATTGCAATGCTAATTAAAATATTTGGGCAATCCTTAAGTGAACTGAAAAAGAGTATTAATACGAATCTTTAAGTTGCTTTCGTAATTGTTTAAGTCTGTTTTGGAGGATTTTGGAACAGTAGAAAAGGTTGTTTTTGAATTAAAAATCATAAGCAGGATAAAAGCCTGAATTTGTTCTGTTAGGCTCAGCAATAGCTCATGGAAACAGTTTGGATCTTTGATTGAAAATAAGCTACACCAATCTAGGGTGCTAACGAAATTATTTATTTATTCATGGTTTGTGTTAGGAAAATCGTGGTTATTGCATTTTACCTCAGGCTTTGAACGAAGGGAGACTGGACAAAAACAATGAATTAGTACATGATCACTTGTAAATAAATCACGATGGAATTTCATAAAGAGAAGGTGGACATCATTCGTAAAAATCAAATCTATAATGCTGGTATATCTAGTCACTGAACTAACCAGTTGGGACAAGTTTGAAAAGTCAAAAGTATTGACCACTAACTGAAGTGTTGGCGGAGAGGAATTTGCCCGCCCGACAATGTATGTTAGACGAAAATTGCCTAAGATTATTTGACATTAAATTGAGCCTCTGCAACCTTTTCAAATAGTTCACAGAGCTCGCTTTCATTGCCAGAATAACACGATGGATTATAGACACAGCCAAGTTGTTTAAGTATGCGGGAGGAAGACTAAAACAAAGCAAACATTTCAAGTAGAGGACGAAATGCTCAGTGGAAAAGGAAAATGCACAAAGAAGGAATTAATATAAAGAAGGCAACCACTGCCACGTTCTTCAGCGCGGTATTATCGGTACAAATTGAAATTATCTATAGCAAACGTCGAGTCAGAAATAAGAGAGTAAGTCCAGGATTCAGTGATTCACAGCACATCTGGATCAAGCTCAAAAGCTACTGTTCTAAGCTCAGCCATCTTATTTATAACTGATCTTGCATTGAGTGGAACAAAACTGAGCGTATTCCTTATCTGCAGGTTGCACTCATCACTATTTATAAAAAAGGAAGATTTGGTGGCGGAGAAGGAAAATGGAATGTAGAAAAATAGGTGGGAAACAAAATTGCTCTGGTCTACAGTTTGTCACAATTTTACTGTTAAAAGAACTGAGATTATTGAAAAACGGCATATTTGGATTAAAACCATAAAATGGATGGCTATGGTGTAGCGTGGGTAAGATAAGAGGTGCCATTGAAATGTGATTTTGAGGGAAGTTAGCATGAATTGGCGGAAAACGTGCATTTAAAAAAGAAAGAAATGATTTCGAAAAAACGGATAACATAATTAGATGACTTAATTTTGGGTCGATTTAATATATATTTGGGTTGGTAAAAATGATAACGTGAGTTATCTCCTCTGTTGTAGATGCAGAGGTGTTAGCAAGTTTTCCATCGGTAATGCCTTACGTATTTTGACGCCTGGTTGAGCAAATGACTCTGATTTACTTGGGTTTTTTTTAGTTTAACTAGATTTGACAGCTATACCAGGCGAGGTTTGCTTTGGAACGGGAAAGAATTGGCGTTGACACGATTTCACTCGAATCCCGAACAAGGTGAACGGGTGAAGATTCAAGTGGAATCGAAATTCTTGTTGATCATGAGGGCCATTGGCTTGCATAAGATAGAGGGACAACCTCTAAGAAAACTTTTGGTATTGTAGATTTAGACCTATTCTTCTAGTTCTCTAATGAGGGTGAAACCCGACGTTTCACTGGGGTTTAGCTCTGCAGGTAAACTGATGGTTTTTCTACAAATATTGAGCTGAGTGCTCATACTTAGAAAAGATAATGTCCACATCACTCGCCGAAACGTTTAACAAGAATTTGCGTGTTTATGCTGCTAGATGACAACCTTTTTGCTTCCGCGACTTTCAACTTAAAGCCACATGAGAAACGGAAAAGAAATGCGACGTCAAGGGACGTTTTTTAAATGAAAGTTCAAACTTCTCTTATATAGATCATATGACTCAGTACTGACCATGTTTATAAACAGCTTAAGTGGCCTGCATTGGTTAGAAGTATGTGAAGACAACTGTCCATCACAAAAGGTACCAAGGATCGTGAACAGAGAACCATATTAATACATAAAAATATTACAATGTTCAAGGGCGTCAAGGTCAAGTTTCTTGATTTTTACGAAGGGTTCCTCTATTGAAGTTTTAAACTAAGAGGACATTGGCGTCTTATCGCTGACTGAGGTTTCATATTGAGTTAAAAAACCACTATTTTTCAAAACGATTTTACGAACGGAAAATTGTTAATAATTCATTTTTGCGTAATGAGAGATGTACTATTTGAAGATATGTTTTAAGCAAAGCACTGCCAACAAAAACCTTCTAGGTTACGAGTTTAGACTGAAAATAGAATAAACAATGAGGCTATGCAGGATAAAAAATTATTTTAATGGTTATAGCAACTAATGTTAATCATGTTTTACTGGAAATTAGCTATACCTTCAAATGTCAAGTCGGGTTTTAGAATTGATATTTAGATTCCGTTCTTTTTACGTAAATCTGTATGAACGTTTATGAAAACAGTTTTAAACCGTATAAGTCTGCCAATTGTTAAATGCCATAACTGTGTGTGTGTGTGTGCAGTTAATAAAGAGTTCGAAATACAAAAAATGTCAACAATTGAGCTATCAGTTATGACTAGAAACAAAAAAACGGTTTAAAATTCTGGAATTCGCTTATCTTGGAATGAAAACCAACTACCTTCCAAGGGTGACGCGAGGGATGGTCGGCCGTGTTTCCCTATGGTTCTTTCTGTGCATTAAATATTTCACAAAATTTAACGAACGGTCTTCAACAAATTTGATCTAATCGGCTTGCAGTTTTTCTTCGAACAGCCACGTAGCCTGCTCAAGCATATGTCAGATCAAGCGCAAAACGAAAATATTGTTATGCAGATAGAATCGGCAAGAGAATTTCGTTAACCTAGTGCGAACAGATTAAAGTAGATAAACCTCAGTCATGAGATTAATTATGTCAGTATGCGGAAATAAGTTGATCGAAAAACTCGTAGAGCATACTGTTACAGGTATTGACATCTGGACATAGAATGAAATCAGACCAATCGTGGAAATAAAGATAAATAAATAATTCTGTCGAAAGTTCTGATGAGAAATCAAAGCCTTTTTTTGCAAAATGTTTCATGAGTTTTACATTGTATGGTATAAACACAGATACTGTGGTCTGAACTCCTATGTAACTTTAAGGGGACACTGTCAAAGGCAGGCAACCTCTGCAGAAGATTTGATCAAGTATGCCTGATCCTCGTGTAGGGAAGTTGACTTCCTGATTCCAAATGCCGATATCCACTGACGCAATATAGTCCTCCAACTGTATAGGGATGGAAGGTGGAAACCATTAACTTTAGGAAGTTTGAAATCTCCTTTAATCAACCAACAATTAACAATGTAAATAAATAGATACAAGCATAAGCCGTGGGAAAGATGAAATATTGTTTTGGTGCTATGAAGCTTTCCTAACTTTTAAAGTGATATTTTCAAAGCACTTATGCATGCATTTTATTTGTTTATACCCCTGACGTGTCCTCGAATATTACATCCTCAGAAAAGCAGTTTCAGGCACCGAGAGAACCAGCGAATTGCTCAGCGACAAAAGGTTGGATAAAGTTAATAGAAATTGCAAGTGTTCTCTCATAAACCATTAACGTGCACAACGTACTCCTAATTGTTTGCCAGCCGATATGCCTGTATGAGACCTGTTCGGGCTGCCTGTATTAGAGGAAAAATTCGTTAAGCGTGTATGTTCCGAATTCGATTTGAAATTTTCGTAATTGGATGAATTTACTTTATTTGAGATTTCAGTTGACTGGACGATTTGGCGTATTTTTGTTATGAAGCTTTAACTCTGATGCGGCCCGATCTTCATCCATTTAAATTAACAATTGTTCTCTAACTAAAACAGCAGATAACCTCCTATCCACTTCTTGCCAGCAGCTCAACAAACATTTCCAATATACGGACGGCTTAGTCGTTTCGTTATTCTCACGCCAGTTAATCTGATTCAAATTTTGTCGCAGAACGTTTACAGCGTTTTTTGGTCTCGCAGGTATTCTAAGGGTTGAGAATATATCCCTGAGACATTCTACAAACCATGACGCACGAGCGGTAATTAAACCTCATTGCCTGTGTATGTCAAGCAGTGAATTAAACAACAGGCTACTGACGAAATCTGGTGTAGTTAATTTAAATAGATTAAACATTAATCGTAATAAATAGAACTGCGATTGTGGATATTCAGCTTCGGTTGAGGAGTTTAATACAAGTACTGTATTTCAATTACAATAATGAGGTCTGAAGGTCGTTCGGTAAAATCCCTCAGATATTATGGAGCAATAGATGGATATAGATTGTTTTAAATGGTGATGACGAAATACGATAAAACTTTATTTTCTTTTATCTGAAGAGGGGAAATCAGCAGCAATGCAGACCTACCCTGCAGCAAGTTTCTATCACGGTCATTTTCACAGTGGTCACCGAATACGAAAGGCCTTCTGGACTGGTAGACTCACCCGAACCTCTCTCTCAACTTTCTGGGAACACATTTTAGCATCCCACCCATGGAGTTCTGGCATAAGCAACAAAGGCAAATGGTGGTGCTCAGATCCCCTGTCAGAAATTTCCTCTACGAAATCAACTCCCATTTACCCACCTCAGCCTTAAACGCTGGATGATCTAGTTTCCTTACCTTAAAAACAGCCAGCCAGCCAAATTAAACTGTGTTCTAAATTCCAGATCCTTGCTCAATAATATGCTTTGGCATCAGACTGGTCTTTTTCCACAGTCTCGATTTTTGATATTGTACCTAAAACATGAGCAAAACCTTCCCAAGCCGACACCAAACTCCGTTGTTTCGGTTATAAATATATCCGAAATCATCGTCATGGCAGCTGTTGTGGAGAACGCTACATCAGTTTTAAGCAAGCACTGGCATTTATGCCATAAGACCATCGGATATCAACCACGGATATCGAGTGTTTATGGCTTCGAATAACCTAAATAGTGCCCTTTATTCATTGATTGTGCTTTCGCCCAAATAACGTCAGTGAGGATAACCATCTTTGCGTATCAAAATCAGTTCACGCCGTGGCTAAGGAGTGCTTGGCTGCATGCGATTTCAATCTTCTTTAAGTCCGATGATTTCCATATTCCGGCCATATAAATTCCAACGTCCAGCTCGGGGCCGAATATATCGAAATGTTGAATCACATTATCGATTACACTACACAACGATCAAGCATACGTAATAAAATACTGTGAAACGGTTGCCTGCCTTTGATAGTGTATCTTAAGACGCACTTAAAATTTAATACCACGAAATCGCTTTTTCTAAAAAATAATTTGAAACTGATTAAACGTTCGGAAAAATAAAGATTTTTTCATTTTGCACTTCTTTCGACGCATTTGTGACGAGACCACGAACTTGTGCGAAAAAACCTACTTTCCAGTATGCTCAAATCCGTATATCAGATGTCGTGAACCTTTCTCCCACCCAGTAAATACCAAAACAAAAACACGACGCCCGTCTTTCTAGGGATCTTGTAAATCCCATAGTAGAAGACAAGTTGACGGTTGTTGTTTTTAACGATTTGTTGTCCATAAACTTTATTAAAAGTTCAAACCACCTTTCCAAAAATTAACAGCTGGACCGTGCAGAAGACCAAGGCATTTATCCCCTGAAACCAACCTGTAGTCATTTGAAGTTTTAGTCAATCTCATATTACTGGACCAGATGATGCACTGGAAAATATTATAAAATTGGATGCTTTTTATATTTTCCCGTCACTTCTATGTAATAAAGCCATGAAAATTTATTCTTTTAATTGTGTAAGAAAGCAATAGTTCTTTCTGTCTATCCCCAAACACGGCCAATATGCGTAATTTGACGCTTTTCAACTTACCAACAAAATGTCTGCACCTTCGAAAAGCTTGGAGACTTTGATCAAAGATAACATGATGCATCACTTAACCAAGAATAACCAACTAAGTGCGCTAGAGCATGGCTTCCTCGAAACAATTTCTTGTTACAACTCGCAGCTCTCTTTCTGGGTTCATGGTCTACAATCTAGGGACAATGGATTTGCACTGCACACAGCCCATTTCAAGTTAACAAATGATATGCTCGTGCTGACAATGTTCTCCTCCTCTTTAAACCTATTTCGGTATGTCTGGTAAAATTCAAAATTTGTAATTTTATTACCTAAGTTTCTGCATGCAATATGTTAAGATCTCAAATTTTATTATAACCCCGCACCTGTGATAAGCGGAGTTATACAGGTAAGTGTGCTTATTATGCTCTTAATTTGTCCTCTTGTCAATTTTATACCTGGTTTATTTGGTAAAAGTAGGCCCTTTATACATGCTAATGATTTATATGTTTCCTATCGATACAAGTGTATCAATCGCTCAGCTTGCTCTAACTCCTTAAATGCGATTTGAAGTTATTTGTTCGGAATTTGTACATGGCTCCTTTACCTTCATGGACACAAATGCTGCGTTATGGTCGTCTATGATTTACATCAGCCCAAGCTAAGCACAGACTGTCCATGACCTTAATTCACCTGGATTTCTTAACAATCACAGCGTATCATATTCTGGTGGTCTTATATTGTCAGAGCACTGTGCCCTCACTGGCATGAACGCACGCCAATCTGCTGGGTTTATTATCAGAAGTGTAAAAACCATAAATATAAGAACTGCTTATAAAAATGTGCGTTAGGCCTGGCCTGGAAAACTGCTCATTGCTCTTAAACCTCCTACGCTCTAGTGAACAGAAGGAAATAGAACCGGTCGAAATTTTTCCTACTACCACAGATCTATGTACATGGCTCCCTTATGTGAAGCATCAAGAACGCTTTGGGTTTATAAACATTGAGCCCGTTGGAGTAGGGCTTGTTACGGAAGGGACGCTTGTTCTGCGTAATCTTTAAAACAGTCGTACATTTATTACTCTTTACACTGTAAGGCGGCTTGATCCCTCTCGGCGCAGCAGTAACTGTAGTATCTTTTAAATTTCCTCAATTAATACGCACAGTTAAACGTCGTCAATTTTTTTCGGTAAATTGGGATAAAAATTTGGAATAAACTCCCTCATAATATAAACATTCTGCATACGTGTTCTTTTTTTTAAACGAATTATCACTAGTTTTCTGCATACAGAAAACCTTGCAGGAATGCTGGGTGCAGACACGGTCGAATGTATCTTCTGGCTCGACGGAGTGCGTGGCATCTTAGCGCGGCAAACGGCACCTCTCACAGAGGAGAACGGTAGATGCTGGGCTCCTGATCCATTTGGCTCCTCTGCCAAGAAAGCCATGTGATCAGAGCGGTGAGCATGACTCTTCAGAGTCTGAAGATTGGTAGGCCATAAAACTACCTGGAACTTAAAACACCTTATAAACATCTCACGGTGAGCGTCACTTCTTCGTTTGATAGGTTTTTCTTTCATCTGCTAGTCTGCAGTTGAAAACGATCTGAAGTTGCGTCATTCGATTTTCACTGGGTTGTTGGCGCCTCATGCACTGTAAGTGATCACAACTCCAAAATGCTCATAAACGAAACCATACCGCACCACCCCGCTTCTAAATATGTGCACATAGGCTGCCATTGGCTGCACATAAAAGTGAAAAATGTATGACAGGCTCTTTGTTTACCACTGTTTTTAGAATACCTAATGAAAAAATACTAGGAGACGTGCAGTGTCATCATGCAGCTGTGACTCACAAACCATTTTAATATAGTAACGTTTACTGAGAGGTGCGATTTCGTGACTGAATGTGCAACCATTCTATGGTTCGAAGGCGTTTTTCCGACAGATATGGATTTGCATTTTCTTTACAGACTGACTTTGCTGAGAATTGATTCACCATCCATATCCTGAGGATGCACTGTGGAGGCTTGATTAAATATACCTCTGCTCTTGCACTCTACGCTTACACGATTAACATTAATTCTGCTCATTTCTAGGTTTCTTTAGCTGCAATTTTTTTAAAAAAGTCGACAATTTCAAATTTTCAACTTTTCAAATTTTTCACTTTGAAAAAAATGTTTTATTACTGTTAGCACAAATTATACTACCCTTACAGCAATTCAGCTCGGAATTCAGATCAGTTGAGATTTTGTTTCAGAGCTAGAGGTTTAGTGTTGAAAGCTATGATTTTGAGGTAAGTACTATTTTGGGTTAATTTAAGACGTGAGAACAGAGAAAATGGTTTTGGTTTCAGGTTAAGGGTTTAAGGGTTCAGTTGTTGTTGGCAGATTAATGCATGGTTAAGGACCGCATTAGTTGGCACTTCTGTATAAATACAATTGAAAATCAACTGTGTTTAGGTTGCAATTCAGGGAAGTTGTGCCTGCCTAATGGTTCAATCTGACCATTAGATGCCGATCATTTGAACAATGAGGGGCGAATTTCTTCTTTTTATGTTTACACAAGTGCCAGTTAATTATTATGAGCGTCGGATTCCAACCAAAATGTATTTAGACTTACATGCTTCTGAAAACTATTTATAGTATCTTTTGTCTGTTAAAACTTCATAATAAAACAAAGAGTGACCGAAAAAAATAAAGATAAGCAAAGATTGGTTAAAAGCTGTCCGTGCAAAATGGCTATCCGTTATGGTCAAAGTTGTTAAATCTCGTACATTAGATGTCGCGAAACGTTTTTTCAGCCCAGTAAATACCAAAATAAAACAGTACGCCCGTAATTCTAGGGATCTTGTTAATCCCATAGTAGAAGACAAGTTGACGGTTGTTGTTTTAAAAGATTTGTTGTCCATAAACGTTATTAAAATGGCAAACCGCCTCTCCAATAATTCACGGCTGGACCGTGCAGGAGACCATGATATTTATCCCTGCAACCAATCTGAAGCCATTTGAAGTTTTCATCAATCTCATATTACTGGACTAGATGGTGCACTGGAAAATATAATAAAATTGGATGCTTTTTATATTTTCCCGTATTTTCTGTGTCAGATATGTAATAAAGCCTTGAAAATGTAATCATTTATTTGTGTAAGAAAGCAATAGTTCTTTCTGTCTATCCCCAAACACGGCCAATATGCGTAATTTGACGCTTTTCAACTTACCAACAAAATGTCTGCACCTTCGAAAAGCTTGGAGACTTTGATCAAAGATAACATGATGCATCACTTAACCAAGAATAACCAACTAAGTGCGCTAGAGCATGGCTTCCTCGAAACAATTTCTTGTTACAACTCGCAGCTCTCTTTCTGGGTTCATGGTCTACAATCTAGGGACAATGGATTTGCACTGCACACAGCCCATTTCAAGTTAACAAATGATATGCTCGTGCTGACAATGTTCTCCTCCTCTTTAAACCTATTTCGGTATGTCTGGTAAAATGCAAAATTTGTAATTTTATTACCTAAGTTTCTGCATGCAATATGTTAAGATCTCAAATTTTATTATAACCCCTCACCTGTGATAAGCGGAGTTATACAGGTAAGTGTGCTTATTATGCTCTTAATTTGTCCTCTTGTCAATTTTATACCTGGTTTATTTGGTAAAAGTAGGCCCTTTATACATGCTAATGATTTATATGTTTCCTATCGATACAAGTGTATCAATCGCTCAGCTTGCTCTAACTCCTTAAATGCGATTTGAAGTCATTTGTTCGGAATTTGTACATGGCTCCTTTACCTTCATGGACACAAATGCTGCGTTATGGTCGTCTGTGATTTACATCAGCCCAAGCTAAGCACAGACTGTCCATGACCTTAATTCACCTGGATTTCTTAACAATCACAGCGTATCATATTCTGGTGGTCTTATTTTGTCAGAGCACTGTGGCCTCACTGGCATGAACGCACGCCAATCTGCTGGGTTTATTATCAGAAGTGTAAAAACCATAAATATAAGAACTGCTTATAAAAATTTGCGTTAGGCCTGGCCTGGAAAACTGCTCGTTGCGTTTTAACCTCCTGTGCTCTAGGGAACAGAAGGAAATAGAACCGGTCGAAAATTTTCCTACTACCACAGTTCTATGTACATGATTCCCTTATGTGAAGCATCAAGAACGCTTTGGTTTTATAAACATTGAGCCCGTTGGAGTAGGGCTTGTTACGGAAAGGACGCTTGTTCTGCGTAATCTTTAAATCAATCGTACATTTATACCTATTTACACTGTAAGGTGGCTTGATATCTCTCGGCGCAGCCGTAACTAGAAGTTTAGTGTTGAAAGTTATGATTTTGAGGTAAGTACTTTTTTGGGTTAATTTAAGACGTGAGATCAGAGAAAATGGTTTTGGTTTCAGGTTAAGGGTTTAAGGGTTCAGTTGTTGTTGGCAGATTAATGCATGGTTAAGGACCACATTAGTTGGCACTTCTGTATAAATACAATTGAAAATCAACTGTGTTTAGGTTGCAATTCAGGGAAGTTGTGCCTGCCTAATGGTTCAATCTGACCATTAGATGCCGATCATTTGAACAATGAGGGGCGAATTTCTTCTTTTTATGTTTACACAAGTGCCAGTTAATTATTATGAGCGTCGGATTCCAACCAAAATGTATTTAGACTTACATGCTTCTGAAAACTATTTATAGTATCTTTTGTCTGTTAAAACTTCATAATAAAACAAAGAGTGACCGAAAAAATAAAGATAAGCAAAGATTGGTTAAAAGCTGTCCGTGCAAAATGGCTATCCGGTATGGTCAAAGTTGTTAAATCTCGTACATTAGATGTCGCGAAACGTTTTTTCAGCCCAGTAAATACCAAAATAAAACACGACGCCCGTAATTCTAGGGATCTTGTAAATCCCATAGTAGAAGACAAGTTGATGGTTGTTGTTTTAAACGATTTGTTGTCCATAAACTTTATTAAAATGGCAAACCACCTCTCCAATAATTCACGGCTGGACCGTGCAGGAGACCATGATATTTATCCCCTGCAACCAATCTGTAGGCACTTAAAGTTTTCGTCAATCTCATATTACTGGACCACATGGCGCACCGTTAAATATTATAAAATTGGATGAGGCAAAAAGACCTTACGTAAAAGGAACATTAGTAACATTTAATGTAGCTGTTACGGTAGCCACATAATAAACAGGGAAGTTGGAAGATGAAAAACACCAAAAAGGAAACCAAAAAAAACAGAAAAAATAAATCTTTTGGGAAAATGACACAGGCACTAGACATTCGCTTTGGAGAAATACTTCGGCCAAACCCAAACCAGACGAGACGACGACCTTATTGCTATTCATGTTATATACCATGGGCAGCCAAAGTTTCAACGAATCAAATTAACTTTTTCAAGCCTGATGAAACCAGTACGAACAGTGCTAGCGATTTCCCCAACAGATTAACTGCCAAATATGCACTGATTTCTGTGCCACTTACGTTTCCTAAGTCTGGCAAAACAGGTCACGAACAAGCATCTCCTTTTCCATCCCCAGCGAAGAGTATCAGATCCTTACATAATTTAGCGTATGGCAACCCAATGGTGGATAAACGTCAAATTGATAGAGGAAATTGCATCATTATTCAGGGACTCAAGGAATCGAGTGCAAGCACTTCCACGAAGCGCGTTCCTGATGACGTTAAGGGAGAAGAGGTCCGCGGCCTCTCGTCTAGAAATGGCGTTTCTGTTTTATTCGTAGCAATTCAAACTCCACCTCTCAGCCCGTTTCCGCCACGGTCGTTTTTACAATGGTCTTCGAATACGAAAAGCCTTTTGAACTGGTATACCCACCCGACCCTATTCGTCACCTTACTGGGAAAACGTTCCAGTATCCTGCCCATGGGTTTCCCGGACAAGCCACAATAGCAAGCCGGGTGCTCAGGGCCCCTATTCGTCATTTCCCCTACGCATCTTACTCCCCTTTGCACACCTCAGCCTCTTGCTATGGAAAAACAACGCTATTTCAGAAACGGGATGCAGTACCTGCTACCTAGGTCCCGTGACCAGTCAAACACTGTGTGACCTAGTTTCCCTCCCTCAAAAACAACCAGCTTGTCCACTTAAACTGTGTGCTCTAAATGCCCGATCCTTGTTCAAAAACCTGCCCCATCATCAGACTCTGATCTTAGTCCACGGTCCAGAGTTTGCTACAGTAACTGAAACATGGGCAAAACCTACCGTAGCTTACACCTAACTCCCTTGTCTAGGTTATAATTATACCTGAACTAATCGTCACGACAGCCGTTGTAGAGAATGCGGCATAAGTGTTAAGCGAGCACTGGCATTTATGCCCTAAGAACATCCGTTATCAACCGCAGAGAATTCTCTTTATTCATTTGCGTGCTTTCGCCCAGATAATGTCAGTGAGGATAACGATCTTTGTGTATCAAAAGCAGTACACGCTGAGGCTAAGGAGTCTTTGACTGCATATGATTTCAATGTATCTGAAGTCAGATGTTTTCCACATTCCAGGGCTATTAATTTCAACGACTTTCTCGGGGCTGTAGATAGCACAAATGTGAAATCAGGAGGGTGATTTCCCAACCTAAGGATCTAGCATACATGATAAAATTCAATGAAGCTTTTGTTTGCCTTTGATAGTGTATCTTAAGACGAACTAAATATTTAGGACCACGACATCGCTTTTTCTACACAAAAATTCGAAACTGATGAAATGTTTGGCAGAAAATATAGGTTTTTCCGTTTCGCACTTCCTTCAACGCATTTGCGAGGAGACCACAACACTTTCCAAAAAACGTGGCTAGCCGGTACGGTCAAATTTGTTAAAAATCGTACATAAGATACCGCGAAACGTTTTTCCCGCGCAGTTTATACCAACAAAAACAAAACGCCTGTCCTTTTAGTGTCCTTGGAAATCCCATAGTTAAAGACAAATTGACAACTTATTTGATGTACGATTTCTTGTCCAGAAAATTCATTAAAATGGCAAACCACCTCTTCAATCATTCGGGTCTGGATTATGCTGGAGACCTTGACATTTATCGCCTGGAACAAACCAGTAGCCATTTGAAGTTTTCGCCAATCACATATTACTGGATCAGATGACGTGCCTCTGAATATTAAAAAGTTGGATGCAAATTATATTTTCCCGTCCCTTATGTTAGATATTTAATGTTGCTCTGGAAATTGTCACCTTTCTCTTTGTGTGAAATAAATTGTTCATTTTGTCTATTCCCAAACCCAGCCAATATCCGTCATTTGACGATATTCGGCCAATCAACACAATTTCTGCATCTTCGAAAATGCTAGGAGACTTTGATCAAAGATAACATGATGCATCACTCAACCAAGAATAACTAACTGATTGCGCTACAGCAAGACTTCCTCAAAACAATTTCCTGTGACACCTGTCAGCTCTCTTTGATTGGTCATGTTGTACAATCGAGGGACAATAGGTTTGAATTGCCCATAACCCATTTCAATTAAACTAAGGGTTTGCTAGTGTTCTCTTCCTCTTGAAACCTCTCTCAGTATGTCTGGTAAAATTCAAAATTTGTAATTTGTTTACTGGGGCTCCTGCATACAATATGTTTACGTCTCAAAAGTAATTATAATCACGCACCTGAAAGTAGCAAAGTTATTCAATTAAGTGTGCTTGGTGCGCTCTTATTTCGTCCTCTTGTCAATTTAATACGAGGTTTATTTGGTAAAAGTAGGCCCTTTCTATATGCTGATGGTTTATAGGTTTCCTATCGGTATAAGTATACCGATCGCACGGCTTGCTCAAACTCCTTAAAAGCGATTATATGTTCTTTGGTTGGTATTTGTACACGGCTCCTTTCACTCTCTTGGCACAAATGTTGAGTTACGGTCGTTTGTGATGAAAATGAGACACAGCTTAGCATAGGATGTTCACGAAATTAATTCGCCTGAATTGATTAACGGTCTGGGCAAATCATATTCTGGTGGTCTTATTCTGTCAGAGCGCTGTGTCCTCACTGACTTGAACGAACGTCAATCTATTGGGTTTATTCTCAAAAAGGTAAAAACTATACATTTAAGAACCAGCTATTTAAAATGTGTGTTAGTCCCGGCCTGGAATACTATTCTTTGCTCTTAAGCCACCGATGGGCAAGTGGACAGAAGGAAATAGAACCGGATTAGAATTTTTATACTAACGCAGTTCTATATACATGGCTCCCTTATGTGACGCATCAAGAACGTTGTGGATTTATAAACATTGAGCCCGATGAAGTAGGGCCGTTTACGGATGTGACGCTTGTTCAGTTTTAGCTTTTCAACAGTCGTATATTAATCACCGTAAACACTGAGTGGTGGCTTGACCCCTCTCGGCACAGCATTCAACGTGGCATCTTTTAAATTTCTTCCATTAGTATACACAGTAAGATATCGTCAAAAGTGTTCGCTTTAGGTGAAAGCTATTGTTAATAAACTACCTCAAAATATAAAAATCCTGCAAACGTCCTCTTGGTTTAAACAAATTATCACTATTTTTCGGCATTCAGAAAATCTTGCAGGAAGGTTGGGTGCAGGCACGTTCGAATATATGGTCTGTTTTGACGCAGTGCGTGGCATCTTAGCGAGGGAGAAGGTATTAACTTAAAGAAAGGTGCAACTTATGTTTATGCATAAATTGTCCATTAAAACATTTTTTCCTAGTATTTGGCAAAAGGACACCTTCATCACCATGCTCAGATATTTGCGGCTGAAAGAGAACGATAACATTCACAAACCCTTTGTTAGATAACTACAGAAATGACCACATCCCGCTCTCCTGACAAGCATCTACATTACGCAACGTTCCTCATGATTTATGATGAGGTAAATTATTTTAATACATGTTCGGCAAACAAAACGCTGCAGATAAAATTTACTAGCAAACCTAGTTGATAAAATTGGAGAACGGCAATTTCATTAAAATATGCAAAATATTATACTTACTATTTCACCTGACATGCATTTTTAGGATAAGTAGGCACTGGCCCACCTGTCAATATATGACATTAGGCAAATTTTCATTCCTTTGATATCGCTAGCGGCAAAATAAATCAAAATATATTTTTATCATACCAAAAAATTTTAAACAACATAGAAACGGATGAATTTTAACCATCCTCGTGAAACCATATCAGGACTGAAGGATGCCCGTTTACTGTTAAACTTGATATAACAATTATTCTAAAGGATGCTGAAATGCCAACAGCATTTGAGGATAATTTTCAATGAAACTTATAGCTGCGTGGATTTTTTACGTTTTTGGCGTGGAAAGACTATCTGCATATTTTAAGCATAATTTAACTCAGCCTCAATTTTTATCGTTTTTGAAATTTGCCAATTCACAACAATTTGCGTACTTCTCAACTTGTTTTTTTGTTTTAACTGTTTATTATGCTTTCAATTCCTTTAGTGTTGCTTAATTTTAATTAAAACCTTTCATGACTTCTACATTAAATTTTCTCCGGTAATAAGTGATCAATACATCACACAACATATATTTTTGCAAACGGCACCTCTTACCGAGGAGAACGGTTAATCCTAGGCTCTAAATCAATTTGGCTCCTCTGCCAAGATTGTCATGTGATAATAGCAGTAAGCACGATTCATCAGAGTGTGAAGAGGTCTAGACCATACAACTACCCGGAACTTCAAACAGCTGATAAACTTCTCCTGGTGAACGCCACTTCATCGTTTGATAGGATTTTCTTTCACAAAGGCTGCAATTTAGAACGACTTTAAGTTGAGGCATTTGCTTTTTAATGGGTTTATAGCACCTCATGCACAGTTAGTGAGCACGACTCCAATGCGTTCATACACGAAACCATACCACACCACCCCGCTTCTAAATTTGTGCACAAATGATTAAATTGGCTGCACATAAAGGTGCAAAGTAAATGATAGGCTGTAGTTTTAACACTGTTTTTAGAATAACTAAAGAATGAATCCTAGGAGACGGGCAGTATCCATCATGCGGCTTTGACTCTCAAACAATCTCAATATAGTAACTTTTAAAGATTGGTGGAATTCCTTGCCTGAATGTGCAAATATTGCATGGTTCAAAAGCGTTTTTCCGACGGATTCGCAAGCGCGTTTGCTTTGCGAACGACTATGCTGAGAATTGATTCACCATCTCTTTCCTGAGGATGCACTGCGGAGGTTTAACTTTCACTCTCGCACGATTGAATGACATCTGCTCATTTCTAGGTTCTTTCAGCTGCACATTCCGAAGTACAGAAGACACATATTCTGCTTCAAATTATTCACCCCGAAGTCCATTAACCAACGTAGCCCCAAACTTTCCGTGTCTTAATTGTTTTCAATTATCTTCAGTGACAATGTTTCATTACTGTTCGCACAAGTTTAACTGCGGCAATAGCAATTCAGTTTAGAACTAAGATCAGGTGAGATTTGGTACAGAACTGGCTTTTTAATGATTCAGTCTGACAATCAGATGGCAATTGTTTTGAACAATGAGGGTCAAATTTCTGCTTTTCACGTTTCCCTAAATGCAAGGTTAGTATCAGGAGCGTTAGACATCCATTAATGCCTTTGAAGACATAAATGATTCTGTCGAGTACCTTTTATCAATTGACACATGATAATAAAAAAGTGACCGAAAAATATGAAGATTCGCAATGATTGGTTAAAAGTGCCTGTACTTTAGCGCGAATAAATTATAATGAACTATTTGTTTAAGCACAAACAAACTTCGAAGACCGAAGCTTCTTATACTTTAGAACTGCACATTTGTTAAAAATGACTTTTATGTGTCAGAAAATATAGATTTATAGTAGATCTCCCGTAGGTAAAATTATTCGTTTAATGTTCACACAGTCATAGCGATTCCAAACTGACACAGGATCTAAGGATAAATTATAAGAAGTTTTGATCAACAGCTCTTAGTTTATACAAATGAAAAATAACGACTAAGTCCCAATGAGTTCTTTGGTGTGAATAAAACCGGAAATTAGTGGAGAAAAAAACAAATGATGAGTGTAGCTTCGGTCAATGGGCCTGTCCCCAACACATTAAATGGTCGAAAGAATTCAAAAGTTCACTTCAAAATGTTTGTCAAAATGTTAGAGCTTCATGTATATATGTCCGTGTCAATATTTTCTACACAGTTTATTTTTTTCTGCTAGTCAGATATTTGAAAACGTCACCATACCTTTCATATTTACAACATTTCGACAAAGTTAACATGAGAATAGACATTGTCTACACTTGTGCTGTAAAAATTGCCTAATAATCCTGTGGAATATATCTTTATTGAAAACAACAGCATGAAGGATATGTCCAATGTCACCAAAACTGACGCTTCATGGCAGGTGATCTTTCAAACCGACAACTAGCATTTAAGTCATATGCGCCAACCACTCGACCACCGTATCTCGATGGTGACCAATATCGCAAATTTTGGTCGATTGATAGGATGTACCACATGTCGATAGTATTCGCAGTAGATGAAAAGTGTTGGCCAACAAGACTGGTCATCTAGAGGAAGAGATTAAGGAGATTGAAATTTATTAATGATCTAGGTTAACGTCAGAGCGGAAAAGTCTAATTTCGAAAGCTAAATGACATCTCCAAATTTAAACGTATTTCTTCGTTTCCTGCTGACGGGTTAAATTTGTATTTTTTAACCTTAATCAATTGCACAAACATGTGGTGTTTGTTTTTAACAAAAGGAGACTTATACATTCGCATACTGTGTTACCCAACATAGCCTCATTTCTCATTGGTCTACTTATGCTCTCACGTTGGAGCTATAGTTTGCAAATGGAATTTTTTCCATCCAAGAGTAGTTTGACGTGTTATGGTCACGCGATGCTTTCTGGACCCCTGGTATACCAAAAAAGTCCACTTTGGGAAAGATCTAATTTTCACAAAATATCTAGCATGATCGCCTCATGCATATTGAATGTCTGCAAAGGCTGCACAGATATGTTGTTTTATGTCGCATAATTTCATCCTTCCGAAACTAAAAGTTAAGACTGTACCGCAGGTTAATTCTTCCCATCCTAGATTACTGCTGTCTCCTCTTTAGTCCGATGAACACCTGTGAACGTTATTAAATTGAAAAGGTTCACACAATGTTACTTGAAGACTACTTTCTCTTCCTGGATTCAATATATCTTATACGGGTAGAGGTCAGTAAGGAAACATTTAATTTTATTTGGGTTAGAAGACTTGAAGCCGGTCTCTGCTTCCTTTTTCTCGTTACCTCCAGCCAAAATCTCCCACGAATTAACGCCTTCACTCAAGTAGATCAACCTAACGCCACTCTTAACTCCTCTATGATCATTTCACCACCCCTGAGCTTCAAAAATAGCGTTTCTCGTTTTTTTTGCCTTAAAATATGTTTTCATGTGTAATAATCTTCAACTTGGAATTAAGGTGTCGCAACACATTAACGGTTTTCAAAACCAAATTACGCAAACATTTGTCTTTGGAAGATATAACGTCCTCAATGTCAATTTTCTTCCCCAATTCGCAAAGTTTGGACTGTAAAAAAGAGTCGTCTTGGGTTTTGAGGCGTTTCCCTTGATAGTAAAATTGTTTCAAAATATAGTTTCATTATACTCAGCAAAGTCAATCTTCGCAGTCACTTTTTCATCCCTCCCTCTTAAAACATCATAGCCAACTGTACACAACCTTGATAAGTTCTCCGTTTTTGGAACCCTGACTATGGTCTCCGGGATATGTTGATGAATGGGGCGGGGTCTGATGTTTTCGACAACTTTTCGGTGGAGATTAAGGTCGCATTAGATGATGAGCATATAAATTCTACTGTTCTCTGTTTGGTACGAACCTGTTGGCTACGATGAGCTTCTCCTACCTCAACTCCCTGATTGAAAAAACAGAAGCTCCGGCTAGTGTGTTATCTCTTCAACGACAAGGAGCGTTCTTATCTCCCATACGTTTTCAGCTGCATTACAGTATTATCCTACTACATCGTACCACTTCCATCAACTAGCTATTAATTTCGTAGATAAGCAATTTTTCGCCAGTTTTTCTTTTTAAATCGGCGGCTCACCGAACTCCGTCGCAGATGTAACCGTATGAGTTTTGTTTAGCTGCTTTTTTACTAGATCAACATATATTCCATAGATTCTTGACTTTTGTTTTTAAAATGGTGAAAAGCTCTGAATCAGATTTGCTGTTCAGATGGCTGTTCACATTATGCAGCAATCATACACTTTGTTTTTATTTATTCTTCGAAACTATGTTTGCATTGATGGAACCAATTGTGTCTTTCACATAAAATTTATTTATCAGTTTTTTAAGAAACAGTTGACGATAGAAATGCACCGATAAGAGAAAAAATTAGGGATAGGGCAAAAAGATCTCACGTAAAATGAACATAAGCGACATTTTAAGTAGTTGTTACGGCAGCCACAGAGCAATCGAGGATGTTTTGAAGATGGAAAACACCAACGATAAAACCCGAAATAAATGAAAAAAAAATAAACCTTTTGCAGAAATGTCAAAAAGCACTAGACAATGGCATCGGAGACACTTCGGTTGAACCCGAACCAGAGGAGACAGCGACCTTATCGCTTTTCATGTTAGATACCATGGGCAGCAAAATGTTTAACGAATCACATTAACATTTCAAGCCTGATGAAACCAGTTCGAACAGTGCTAAGGATTTCCCCACCAGATTAACTGCCAACTATGCACTGATTTCTGAGCCAGGTACGTCTCCCAAGTCTGGCAAAACAGGCCTCGAGCAAGCATCTCCTCTGCCATCCCCATCGAAAAGTATCAGATCATTAGATAATTTAGCGTACAGCAACCCAATGGTGGATAAACGTCAAATCGATAGAGGAAAATGCATCATTATTTAGGGACTCACGAAATCGAGTGCAAGCACTTCCACGAAGCGCGTTCCCGATGACCTTAAGGACGAAGAGGTCAACGGCCTCTCGTCTAGAAATGCCGCTTCTGTTTTAATCGTAGCAATACAGCCTCCACCCTGCAACCCGTTTCCGCCAAGGTAGTTTTCACAGTTGTCTTCGAATACGAAAGGCCTTCTGGACTTGTAGGCTCACCCGATCCTCTCTGTCACCATACTGGGAATACATTCCAATATCCTGCCCATGGGTTTCCTGGACAAGCCACAATAGCAAGCGGGGGTGCTAATTTCCCCTGTCCATCATTTTCCTTACATATCTTACTCCACATTGCTCACCTCAGCCTCTTGCTATGGCAAAAATGCTTTTTCAGAAGCGAATGACAGTACCCGCTGTCTATATTCAGTGACAAATCATACACTGGACGACCTCATGGCCTCCAATTAAACTGTGTGTTCTAAATGCCCGATCTTTGCTCAATAATGTGCCCCAACATCAGACTCTGGGCTTAAATAACGGTCCAAAATTTGCTCCACTGAATGAAACATTGGCAAAACCTAACGTAGCCGAGACCAAAATCCTTTTTCTACCAGAACTCGTAATCGTACAGCCGTGGTGGCCAAAGCTTCGTCAGTGTTAAACAAGCATGTCCATTTATCCCGAGGTGTGTTTTCGGCTTCGAATTACCTCAAAATAAGTACTCTTCTGTCGTTGGCTGTGCGTTCGGCCAAGTAATGTCACTGAGTGTTACGAACTTTATTGATCAAAGGCATTTAACCCCATGGCTAACTTTAATTTTAGGAGTGCCCGACTGTAAGTGCTTTCAATCTTCCTGAGACCGATGGTTTCCGAATTCCGGCCCTTTTAATTTTAACGACTTGCTCTTGGCCGTAAACATTGCAATGTGGATTCAGGTGGATGATTTCCCTACCCGAGGATCAAGCAAAGATGGCTTAAAGTACCGATCACAGCATAACCTTGCCTGCTTTCGCTCATGTCCTAAAGCGTTAGCACGCGAGCCCTCCTATTGCTTTTTTCTTGGTTCTTCCCAAGAAAGTATTTTTCCCCCACGGATCAGATATCAACGTTCAGCCCGTTTTTTGATCGGGTCGGGTGATTTCTTTTAACAATTGGCCAGCGTTCGTCAAGGTATTTTAATATTTCTAAGTAAAACTGACAACAAAACGAGACCGTGGATCAATGGATAGGCCATTGGACTTCTGAGCAATAAGGTACTGGTTGGGGCCTCGAACGGGGCACTAACTGGGGTCGGATATAAGTGAATGGGGATTGTTTATGCACCAGAAATGGCCATTCAATTTAACCTTGTAGTCGCCAGAAAAGTTATTTTGCCTATAATACCAGCCGTTAGGTAGTTGCTGGCAAGGGTCGACAATAGTCTTAAAGGCAGAACAAGAACACGAAATTCAGTCACTGATCCATGAGAGTTCTTCAGCAGATATTGGGTGCTGCTTAAGTCCAGTTCAGTAGAAGCTGTCGCCTGAGTTATGTCCCACCTGATTTGCAATTTAGTACTCCTATCGTTTAATAATTAATGCAAAATAAATCCTGCTTATTGTTCCTTTAAGTAAGCATCGTTGCAGGTTTTAATTGTCAGACATAACGGGAAATATTAACACTGCTCGGTTGCTTTACAGTATTCTAATCAACAGTTGCCCATTTAAAACGAACAACAAATTTAATTTTACATTGCAAAGATATACATTCTTTCACAAATTACCCCTCAAAGTACTTGTATTTAATGCTGATGCTTAGTTTACCTTTTACCATGACCCTAATTTTACACTTAAACCATCCACTGTTTATTTGCTAACGATTTCACTAGCCAAGCATACGATATTAGGCAAAAGTGCAATACTTAAATAACGCCATCGACAAAATAAAGCAAAACGTATTTTTATTATACAATCACATCGCAAACAATCTAAACATAAAAATATCTTCTCCATTATCGTACAACCATGCTGGAGCTAAAGGGTGCCCGTTAGTGTTCAACCTTTATATTACCTCTATTCTGAAAGGCTGCTAAGGAGCCAATAGTATTTGAGTAAATTTTAGCTGCGTTGATTAATAAGCATGTTTGTTTTGTGTTAAGACTATCTGTTCATTTAAAATTTAATTTAAGCCAATATCAGTGGTTTTGAGGTGCGTTATATTTTATATTTAAGACAAGAGGACAAATAAGACGATTTGTGTTTCAGGTAAGGGGTTAAATGGTAGGGTTTTTTATGAGGATTAATCCTAGATAAGGGTTCGCTGTTGTAAATACTTCTGTTAAAAATACGTTTGAAAATCAATCGTTTTGGCTGCAATTTAGGAAATTGGTGCCTGACTTATGATTCAGTCTGCGAAAGTGATTCTGATCGTTTAAACGACTTATTGCAAATTCTGTTTTACACGTTTACATTTAAGCCCTTTTATTATGAGATCAGTCATATTCACACAAATTCTCATTTATTTTGTTGCAATTTTGTGTTGCAAAGATATAAATTCGTTCACAAATTACCCCTCAAAGTACTTGTATTTAATGCTGATGCTTAGTTTACCGGTTTTCTCAACCGAATGGCGCTGGCTTCTGCTTTTGCTAGCAGCCGCTGACCCAGTGAAGTGGGATACTTTGGTGGCACTTTAAAAATCATACGGAGGGCTTCGTTAGGGTCCACACGGTGCCCGGAATCCACCAGGTGGGCGAGAATAGCGCTGTTTATTCTTTCAACTTAGCCTTTTCTCAGCCATGCCAGGAGGTGTCCCCTTATTCTTTTGGCTAGGCGCCGACTCGTGCGACCAATATAACCTGCTGCACATGAGCAAGTGAATGAGTAGATTGTACATGGAGGTGGTCTGAGCCGGCAACCTATCCTTACTTTCCCCGTGTAAAACAGGGTTGGTTGAGAATAATATCCGAATTTTCGCCGCTGGGAAGGTTCGTCCGACGGCTTGGTCAAGGCGTCTTTTAAGATGTTCACTTGCCGCATCCCCTTGGAAGGGGACTTTGAGAAATAGGGTTTTCTTTTCTACAGTAAGTTTGGTGGAATCTTTTGGACTTGCGACCATATTCTTTGTAATAAATCTATCCGGATAGCCATTTTCGTGAAGTAAGTTGTGAATCTTTCGGAGCTCTTCTTCGATATAGTCCGCAGAACAAATGTTTCTTGCCCTTTGCGCCAAACAACGGACTAGATTGCGTTTCTGTTGGATGGGTACGAAACTGCCGACGTTTTGTATATTGTCCAGAACAGGTTTTCTTTCGATGAACGCTCCTTCGGACACTACCGTCAGGTCTTCGGCTAAGGAGAACGTCCAAAAAAAGGAAGCGAACCTCCCGTTTCTCCCTCCAACGTGAACTTGATTGACGGATGTGCTTGATTAACAGCATCTAACAGTGCATCTACATTGGTTTCTGCATTGGCAATAACAAAGATGTCGTCAACGTAGCGATCGTAGTGTTTTAGTTTATTGATCTGATCGCTTAACTGGGATTTCTCCAGTTTTCCCATGAAGATATCGGCTAAGAGAGGTCCAATGGGCGAGCCCATAGCTACACCATCTATTTGTCTGTAAAGTTGGTTGTAAAAAAGGAACTGCACGTTCAATGTGCATCTTAGTAATAGTTCCTTTAGTGCATTCATTGGTACTCCTATTTCTTGCTGATTTGCCAATAGGAATTCGCAGATGTAATTGACTGTCTCAGTGACCGGCACGTTTGTAAAAAGCGATGAGATGTCTAAAGAGAGCATCATTATGCCACTTAAGTTTATGTCTTCGATGTCGTCAATAAATTCAAATGTTTCCCGATAACTATGTGGCGCCAGCTGACGCTGTATGGGCTTGAGATTCTCCACCAACCATTTTGCTATTGCATGATACGGCGAGTTGCGCATGTCTAAAATTGGACGGACTGGCAGGCCCTTCTTGTGTATCTTCGGTAGACCATACAACCGAGGGATGTGTGTACCTACTGGTCGGAGGCGTTTGAGGTCACGGTCATTTATGACACCCTCTGCGCGAAGTCTTTTAAAACAGTCGGTCAGCTGTGCCTCTACTTTATTCGTGCTATCCTTTTCCTTCTCCACATTCTTGAATTTTGTCTGGTCTGACAATAGAGACTGCATCTTCGTTAGGTATTCGGATTTGTTCATTAGAACTACGCCTGTTCCTTTGTCTGGTCTAGTTATCAAGATATCTTTGTTCTCTGGAAGCTGTTTTAACTTCTCTACATGCTCTTTTGTTAGTAATCCTCGTCTGGTTCGATTCTTGTTCAGGTATTTATAACTACAATTCACCAGTGTTGATTTAAAGTGTTGAGCACTATCTGCGGAGATGGGCTTTAAGTCGTAAGTTTGGTTGTATAGATACTCAAATTGGGTTTGCAACTCTAACTGATAAATTTTCCGACCAGGCATGCAGAATTTTGGACCCAAGGATAATGCTTCGAGCGATGTTTTATCCAGTGTCATAGAAGAATAGTTGTGTACGTACCAATCTGGATCTTTGGGAAACCTTGATTGTGGTTTCATTTCATGCAGCTTTTGAAGAAGTGGAAAACTCTTAGCGTCTCCACGTTTACTTCCTATGGTCTAAATATACCTGCTAAATTCTGTTCTCTCGTCTTCTGTCAGGGTGTCCAACGCGACTGTGCTTTGACAAACGTGGTGATCTAATTCTTCAATCTTCACACGCGTGCTTTCCAGTTGGTTCTCTGCGTATCTCCTCAGAGTTTCGGTGGTAATAACTGTACCATTGCGCCGCAGCGATCTCCAGTAGTGGTTCGGATACTCGTTTCTTTCAATACATTTCCCAAAGAAAATTGGCCACAACTGTCGCCTCCAGAAGTCTGGTGTTGAAACGAAGGTACCCATTGAGTGCCTTTAACTCCACGGGATCTTTGGACTGCCTTAGAGTTGCGAAAATTCCCATCAAAGGATTCAAAAGACTAGTTAACGAGCAAACGCGTGCTTTCGATAAGTTCTCGTCGGGCCAGTTCATTTATATGGGAAACGGAGTACGAGCTTAGACAAGCTAAGCGAAAAAATTCGGATATTATTCTCAACCAACCCTGTTTTTCACGGGGAAGGTGAGGATAGGTTGCCGGCTCAGACCACCTCCATGTGCATCTCCTCATTCACTTGCTCCTGTGGAGCAGGTTATATTGGTCGCACGAGTCGGCGCCTAGCCAAAAGAATAAAGGAACACCTCCCGGCATGGCTGAGAAAAGGCGAAGTTAAAAGCATAAACAGCGCTATTCTCGCACACCTGGTGGATTCCGGGCACCGTGTGGACCCTAACGAAGCCTTCCGTGTGATTTATAAAGTGCCACCAAACTATCCCACTTCACTGGGTCAGCGGCTGCTAGCAACAGCAGAAGCCACCGCCATCCGGTTGAGAAAACCGGTCTTGTGCGCACAAAAGAACCTCCTACAAGCTCCGCGCTTAGCATGGCCAACGACGGCTGAATTGCATGCAGTCCAGGCCGTTCTCCTCTTCCTCCCCTCCCGCTCCCTTTCGTGAACGACCACCAAACCCTCACTGCCGCTTAACCATTTGGCTCTTATCGCCACCCCTCCCCTTTTAACACGACTCACTGGTATGACGAGATGAAACTTATTGATTTTATGTCTTAGCTTGTACTCCGTTTCCCATATAAATGTACTGGCCCGATGAGAATTTATCGAAAGCCCGCGTATGCTCGCCAACTAGTCTTCGGAATCCTTTGATGGGAATTTTCGCAACTCTAAAGCAGTCAAAAGATCCCGTGGTGTAAAAGGCACTCAATGGGTACCTTCGTTTCAACACCAGACTTGTGGAGGCGACAGTACTGGCCAATTTTATTGGGGAATGTATTGAAAGAAACGAGTATCCGAACCACTACTGGAGAGCGCTGCGGCGCAATGGCACAGGTGTTACCACCGAAACTCTGAGGAGATACGCAGAAACCAAATGGAAAGTACGCGTGTGAAGATCGAAGAATAAGAGCATCACGTGTCAACGCGCTATCGTGTTGGACACCCTGACAGAAGACGAGAGAACATAATTTAGCAGCTATATTCAGACCATAGGAAGAAAACTTGGAGACGCAAAGAGATTATCACTTCTTCAAAAGGTGCATGAAATGAAACCACAATCAAGGTTTCCCAAAGATCCAGATCGGTACGTACACAACTATTCTTCTATGACACGGGATAAAAGATCTCTCGAAGCATTATCCTTGGGTTCTAAATTCTGCATGTCTGGTGAGGAAGTTAATCAGTTAGAGTTGGAAACCCAATTTGAGAATCTCTACAACCAAACTTACGACTTAAAGCCCATCTCCGCAGATACTGTTCAACACTTTAAATCAACACTGGTGAATTTTAGTTATCAATTCCTGAAACAGAATCGAACCAGACGAGGATTACTAACAAAAGAGCACGTAGAGAAGTTAAAATAGCTTCGAGCGAACAAGAATATCTTGATAACTAGACCGTAAAAAAGGAACAGGCGTAGTTCTAATAAACAGATCCGAAAACGTAACGAAGATGCAGTCCATATTGTCAGACCAGACAAAATTCAAGAAGGTGGAGAAAGAAAAGGATAGCACGGATGAAGTAGAGGCACAGCTTGCCGACTGTTTAAAAAAGACTTCGCGCAGAGGGTGTCATAAATAACCGTGACCTCGAACGCCTCCGACCAGTAGGCACACACATCCCTCGGTTGTATGGTCTACCGAAGATCCACAAGGATGGCCTGCCAGTCCGTCCAACTCGCCGTGTCATGCAATAGCAAAATGGTTTGCGGAGAAACTCAAGCCCATACAGCGTCAGCTGGTGCCACGTAGTTATCGGGAAACATTTGAATTGATTGACGACGTCGAAGACATAAACTTAAGTGTCATGGTAATCCTCTGCCAAGTGTGCCATGCGACAAGAGATTGTGAGCGTGAATTTTCAGACAATTAAAGAGGGGTAGACCAGTCAACTACGAGGAAATTAAGACACCTGATAAACATCTCCCGGTGAACGCCACTTGATCCTGTTAAACGTTTTTTCACCTGCTAGGCTGCAGTAAAAACGACTTTAGGCTGCGTTATTCTGTTCTGACTGCGTTTGTGACCCCTTAAGCGCAGTAGGTGAGCGTGACTCCAATGTGCTTATACACGAATTCATATCAAACGATCCAGCTTCTTAAACTGTGCACAGACGCTTAAGAGCTCTGGTATACCACAACAGGCATGATAAAATCTTCACTCTTTTTTCTCACCAGCATCTACCTATGCAACCTATCTCATGAGCCATGATGACAAAAGTTCAGCTGATCGATCTGCGGCAAACAACACGCTCCACACTTGCTTGAGGATTGAAACTGATTTTAAAAAAAATTGAAGAAATTATGCTAACGATTTCACTAGCCAAGCAATCAACATACGATATTAGGCAAAAGTGCATTACTCAAATAACGCCATCGACATAATAAAGCAAAACGTATTTTTCTTATACAAACACATCGCAAACTGTCTAAACTTAAAAATGTCTTCTCCATTCTCGTAAAACCATGTTGGAGCTAAAGGGTGCCCGTTAGTGTTCAACCTTTATATTACATTTATCCTTAAAGGCTGCTAAGGAGCCAACAGTATTGGAGTAAATTTTAGCTACGTTGATTAATACACATGTTTGTTTTGTGTTAAGACTATCTGTACATTTAAAATTTAATTTAAGCCAATTTCAGTCGTTTTGAGGTGAGTGATATTTTTGGTATATTTTAGACCAGAGGCCAAATAAAACTATTTGTGTTTCGGGCAATTTTCTTTTTAACACGTTTACATCAATGCCTTTTTCTTATGAGGACTGTTAGATTCACACAAATTCTAATTTATTATGAAATGTTTTTGATGTTTATTTCGATTGCCTTATATTTATTGCAAATTGAAAATAAAAAATATGCGACCATAATATACCCATTTAAAAAAGGATTGATTAAATGTACTTTCTTCTTCATAGTGGATCCATTATTTTAAACTATTTTTGTTAAGCTTAAAATGATTTTCGAAGACAGAAGCTTCTTATATTAAAGTACTCCAGCTTTTTTTAAAAAAGGCTTGTACATGCAACAAAATGCTGATTGATGGTAGATTGCCCACAGGTTAAACTTATTAGTTCCCTGTTAAAAAAGGAATAGAGAACGAAAGCCGTCATCAAATTAAGGGATAAATGTTCAAGCCTTTATTAATGCTTAGCACTCTTCTTGTAAAACAAGGAAATGTTTGGTCTGAACACAATGGAAATTCTTGGAAGTCGGTTAAGAAGTTCAGTGAGGTTTTGCACAATTTGTCTTTCCCCGAACACATTAACTGGTCGATCTTGTCCAAAATGTAGAAGCAAATTCTTAATTTTTCGCAAAATAACACTCAATTGTGAGATACCGGCCCAGATAATGAACGCAGAATCAATTTAAAAAGGAAAGAACAGTGTAAGATTTAAATATTCTATTTGCAACATTAAGGCATGTGCGCATGGCAATACTGTTCATCAAACAATAATAACATTAACAAATATTGTTTAATTTTACAGACGATTCCGTATCTCATGAAATGTCATTTGAAATTCTTAAATTTCTTTTCATTGTGCACAGCCTAATTAAGAAGGGTTATCATATTGATTATCGTGTTACCTATTCCCAAGCTTTTTCAGCCACAAAAGTAGGTTCGCATTTAAACGAGCTTCATTATGACCACTGACGAAAACCATACCCTGCAACGAAGTTTGACACAAATCAGAAGAAAAGAAAATATTGACCACAAACCCACTTTATGTCTGCTATATCGCTCTACGCAAGAAAATAACGCAAGACAATAACAATAAACAAAATTACATAAGCAAACATTGTTCCATTTACATAAGATTCCTTGGCTCATGAAATGATGCTAAACGGGTCGCTGTATCATTATGGCACTATTTTAAAATATTCCCTTCCTAACAGATTCCATATCAGGCAAAGCATATTAACCTAGATGCCTTTCTTGTATGGTTTACTCTGTTCTTACCGAGTTAGGTAATGTTGTTGTGTTTATGCATGTGCAGTTTTCGAGGACGCCTTAGCTTCCAATACTATCTCGCGCCATCTCTTTCTTTAGAAAACATTTGGTGTGGCCCTACCAGCTTTTGTGTTTCTTGACTAGAAAACCTTTTTACGTCCTACACTCATTTCCTAAAATTTGGCAAGTGGAGAACTACTGTCCCTCTTAATTAATTTGTAGTTTTTTTAAGGTGCCATTTTATCCCTTCACCTCTTCCGCTTCCTACTGATTTTCTAAATTTGTAAAACTACAGATTTGTAGGATCAGTATGCTGACGATATGGCCTTTCGACATAATTTTAATAATCAGAAACTTGCGATTTCTGAAGAATGGTCTAAACAGTGGTTCAGAATGAGTGTTGAAATAGGTCTTCTCCTGAACAATTAAAAATCCGTTCAGAGTGTTTTTCCGACTGCAAAAACTCTTCCAGTCTTTAAGCCCTAGGATTTTCGTCCATGGGGGTATACTCGTTTTATTATCTTGATGTAATTTTGATATAAAATTTGTTTATCCTACATTCAAATATTTACTCTATTCTCTTAAAAATGTATCGTCTTCATCGACATTCCAATCAGACATCTCAATCCCCTCTTTGATTATTTAAAGATGCTTATATTTTCCTCTAATTATCATTGATATGTTTACTTAAATTGATTTTAAAAAAAATATTTGCTGGGTTTAAAATGTCTCCTCCAAATGCTCTCCTATGTTGCGGTGTGTCTTCTAGTATTTATGTTGAAACGATACAAAACCAACACCTGGCAACGGTCGAAGAATTTGATGATCGAAATTTGGATACTTTTGGGTGACACTTTCAGTCTGACATAATTGCTGCAAAGTATTTCCCTCCGATGCGCTGAGGCGCCAGATATGTCACTTGCTGTAGGTCGGTATACAATCGTTCTTTATTACTTTATATGGCCACTAGCTGAATTTTTACTAGCTAAAATTTCAGAAAATACTATTGTAACCTTGTCACTAATCGGTGTCCATTTCAAACCTTGTTGATATATGTGTAATACGTTTAATAATACTATATTCTCACTGAATGGCTCCATATTTGGAAATTAAAATGTTAATTTAAAAAAAAACCTTGTTTTTTACACACATTTCTCTCAAATTGACATTCCGTATCGAGCAAACAGTTGATGGGATACTGTGTATTCAGAATTAAAGGTACTAGACACAAGAAAAAAAGAACAAGTGTAAAGTCAACTTTTTTTGACGGCCGGATTCATAAAATATCTAAAAAAAAGTCGACCTAAAAACGATGTGTTTTTGAGAAAACACTGTAAATATGTCTTTGACATAATTCGCAAACGATAAACCTTTACCAACAGCAGATCACAAGTTACTTTGTAATTGTCATGATTAACGATGGTTTGAAAACTTTCAGTATGCGTCTAAAGTGAGATTAATCACAAATAATGTGTTCTCTATTAAAAGTGAATGCTCCAATGCAGCAACAGGAATATACGGCTGACGGAGAAAACTCGAAGCAGTGCACAAACGTTGCCGGAGATTTACCAGCAGACGGGCGGAGGCAAATTCCGTAGCAGTGACCGGTGTGCCATATGTCTTAAACCTTTTATAGGGACCTTATAAGTGGAATTGTTTACAAAGCTATAGTACTTATCTTTGAGTTTGCTGGAAGTACTTGGTTGCCTCCAGGTCACGAGGAAATATTGATAAGAGTAACTTTCGCCACGCTCTGGAATTCATCACCTACTACTGATATAGGAACGACGCATATTTTAACCGAAATATTAACCGTCAACTTCCTTTCAAGTCGACGGCCTTTTTAACTAACGCATCGACAATTCGTACCTACAGGGCAATTGTGTGCAACTAGCACTCATGAAAACTGTGAAATGTCCATTTTACTCATAACGGAAGGGAGTTTATTTGAACACTGAAAATTAATTGTTTGCGAATGACAGAGTATGTCCTCACTTTAAGTTATACGGATGGCCTTCCAATAAAAACTTTCAACTGGAATGGTGGTTTTACAATGGCTGTTGTGGTTATTAAGGTATAAGATTATAAAGGGTACGTGGGGATATGTTCTTGTGCCAGTGGGTTTTGAACAACAGAGCTTTAAGTGATTCAGGTCGGCTTAATGCATGCATTTTTGAATGTTACCGCAAACCATCTTGGAACCAGCTACATCACAGTCATATAACCCGGCAAATATTCCAACGACAGCATCGACAGTTTATATATGCATACAATCCCGATATATCTTAATAAATATGACAGTATTTTAAGCACAACCATAACTATCAACGGCGCAGCATATAGCAACAGCACTTGATGTCTACTTGGATATTAATTTACACCTGACAGACTACTGATGCTAAAACTCTGTTAAAAAACGGAAGGTTATGCATCAGGAAATATAGTTAACAAAGTAACATTTCATAAATTTGACTTTGCTTTGCGCGGGACAATCACTTAATGCGAATTGGTGGATGTCAATACCGTTGTCTGACTGTATGTTTTGGAAATGGAAAGAATGGCGTGATATGCCTATGGAGTATCGGAGAAAAACAATCATATAAGGCCTAATATTCCACAATCTCCTAATCCACTAATCAATCCGAAGCTCATCGAATCTGAAATGCATCTCCGTCAATGAGGTCTACAGCATCCGAGAGACCAGATACGCAAGCAGGCAGACGCAGGTCTAGGACTCTGACCGGCACGAAGCTTCTATTTACGATGCCCAGCTCATACTACTGTCTATCTCCTTCTTCAATTGTTGGCACTTTATAAATCTTAACTGTTGTCTTCTGAGTATAACCCTTGATGCGTGTTACGAACATGTCCCATGACTTACAGAGAAAACACATACAGTTTTTCGATTAAACTTGTTTTAAAAAACACTGCATTACGGTTCAATGGGAAAACATTTTCGTTAAAAAACTCTTTAAGAAGATAAATTGTAACTTAATCGCGACCTCTGACCATAACTGGCATGATTACAATTATTTTAAAATTGTTAAGTGCTTTGTGGGTGCACATTTGTTTGTATGCATTTATGTAACGAATAAGCATGTCACTCGCAGTAATCCATTAGTGCTTTACGCCGCAAGGATATTTGATTGTTTAGATAAAACAGTTTGTATCTGACTAAAAATTAAAAAATTAATCATAGGGATTAGAATAATTCACAACTATGTTTATAATTTGAATCGCAAAATGTTCAACTTATTCACAGACCTTTATTCTGATTGAAAACCATCTTTTATTTAATTATTCAGTTGTTTTCTTATATACTTCAAAGCACATAGCTAACTAAATTTGGAGCATGAGGACTGCTGGAGTTGAGAAAAGGAAACATAGAGCTATAAAAATAGCCAAAAACCAGTTCAACGTGTATGCTAATATATGGTATGCAAACACTGGGATCGCTCTCGATTAAAAAGGAACACATGTTCAAATGATTGACGACCTGTAAAATGTTCTTAAGTGCATTGCAAAAGGGTCGATTAAAATTAAATTACTAACATTCACAGAAAAACAAAAAATAACTGCAATTTTATAAAACCGTGATTGATTCGGCATGGGAGGATGAAAATATGACATAATGGCCTGACGTTCAAGAGCTGGCAGCATTGACAGAGCCACAAGAAATCAGTAATTTGAGATAATGTTAAAGATGGGTAGCGTAATTTACAGATGACCTATTGATCATAGATCTCCAGAAAAGAGGAGAGAAACATGATCATTATAGCAAAGAGCGATATTAATTGAGAGAAATTACAAAGACTCCACATGTATGTCGCATATAAAACCTTGACGCTATACTTGTCTTTTAAACTGCTTTTTAAGAATGTGTACAATTTGCTTGATTTATTCTGAGAAGGAAACTTAAATACATTTAAGAAACAAATGCAGAAGATTGAGTAATAAGATATGTGTAAAGTAAAATTCTTAAATTCCTGAGCATCTCACAAGGATTTTAGATAGCCTTCACAGGAAGTCAACAGTTTAAATCGACCAATTCATAAGAAATATTGATAAAGGAATTATTTGCCGTCAAAGTCAGTTGTGATGCAATTGACACCTTTTATCTAAAGTTTATTTGGACCGCACATACGAAGTAACAAATCTTAAATAAAAAATTGACTAAAAATTCCTGAAAATGGGTTTTACTCCAAGACTGAGTAAAATGTAGGAAAACGTTTCAGCCAAAAACCAAAAACCTAACTAATTTTTATCTTGTTAAGACTGTGAACCCAAAATTTGCCATTCCTCATATTCAATGGAAATGATCCATTATTGTTCAACAGGTTTGCCCTATGAAACAGCTATTAACAAAATGAGCTGTCAAATCAATTAACTTAAGTATCATCATGCTATATTGCATTCGACCTCTATACTTTCTTGTAGGCTTGATTGTATTCCTTGGATTTTCAGCAGGAAAGAGAACCACAAATAATTGTTTATTTTCTTTTTTTACTGCAAAATAAAATCCCCATGTTTTCAATATACAGGTTGTGCTTATTTAACCTAATACACGCTGGACAATATACGCGAATCACGAATGAACATTCAATGAAAATTATTTGAATTACCGTTAAACCGTATCATGTTTCCTCTCTTTTAGTCAATTTCCAAATAATTATCAATCGCTTGTTATCTAGTGCATGCTCAAAACAAGCATCAACCTAAAAACGAAAGAAGTATTCATTTACTTAAAGCGATGGGAAAGTGTTTCAAATAGGTTACATAAAATTATAATGCACCATTTGATACACCACCTTCGAAGAAATAAACAATTTATGATAAAATTAAAAAATTCAAACAAATTTGCAATGTGAATCATTTCGATGCACTAAGGGAGTTTATGGACAGTCGCCAATCAAAGTTTAAATAGAACATAATACGTTACAAGTCCACATAAATAACAGAACTAGATGGGTATCTTATTGCAAATAATGATTTGTCTTTCTAACATTTTTTGGTGACATGGTGTTCTGAACTCTGTTCCATGTTTTAGTAACTTATAAAATAACAGGAATTCAGCTACGTCTGGAATACACCATAGTTGTGTTTTTTGGCAAGTAATAGCACTGCATAAAGAGATTGCGAATATGATTTAAGCACTCATTCCCAAGGTCAATAAACTACCTGTTAAATATATTAGCTAAATCATTGTGATACGACGAGTTCTGCACTTTATGCAGTATGTTATTTGAAATAGATTTTAATGTTTGTGAAAATATCGTGAATGTTATTTTAGAAAACGTTGAGCACTGCAGTACGCCGGGTTTGATTATGTTGGACCAATCACGTGGCTATTAGGCGGGCCTATTTAAATGGCACCCACCAAAGCGGAAAGCGAGAATGCTGTGTGTTTTACTTATTCTTTACTTATTTCAAGTGACACGTAAGTGCATATATATCTTAACAAATTTTAAAATAATTCAAATCGCTTATAACTTTAACAGTAAATGTACTTGTCGAAGGGGTCATAAATGCGCAATTAGGATAACATGCTTAACTAAATTCTTCACATTTGTTAAATGCATAGTCTCTGTTAGACGTTATGTTTTAACAAACGTTTTCTCTTTGCGATTATATATTGAAGCCTGATAGCCAGTCCGGTATAAATGGTAGTTTCTCAGCGCACATTTTACAAACACATGTGATATTTGAGGGATTCATATTTAATTAAAAAATAAGAATTTCTTAAAGAATATTGTCCTAACTCTGTTTCACCAATATCCGAATGAAAAGGTGTATATTTATTTTGGACGATATTGATACATACTTGCCAACCTGGTGACACTTATTCGAAAATTTCAAAAAATATTTTGTGACCCGTAGAGTTGTTGTATATACTGGAAACAAGAGTCATAATTTAAAGTCTTTTATTTTGACTATTTTTAATTAACCGGGGGACTGCACAGAATGAGTACGATTGGCGAGATCTTCACAATAACAAAACGAAAATAAGTGTCAGGTATATAATAATTGAGAGGACATCGCAAAAGCAGGATTCAGCTGTAAGAGTATTGAATTTTTTTATCAACTTTACTTCAGTCTTTTGATTTGAATGTGAGCCAAAATAAATATATTATACAGTCTTATTATGTAATACTTCATCTTTTATTTTATCAAACTATTGCTGACTTGTCTAATACAATTTTATAAACCAACGGCATTTACCTGTTTCTGTAAAGAATAAAATATTTTAAATAACTCGAGGTCGTAAACGGGACCAGTGGACGTGCATTTTACTGAAAACGGGCTTTTTGTTAGAGCGATATTCCTTAATTGTTCGAAGAAATGAGAGATTGTTGGAATCGTCACATATTTGCAAATTTAATAAAGTGAAATCAACGATGCTGAATTATGTGCTACAATTTGTGAAAAAGCCATTCATCTAACTACGCCCTTTTGAATCAGAAACTGTGGTAGACCAAAATGCTCTTCTTAGAAAATGCACGTTTGAATGCGAGTGCGGGAATTTGAGAGATAACTTCAAAAACCAAAAAACAGACATTCAGAAGGTAATATTTGTTAAGATCGCATCAAGGTTAACTTATAATTAGTGTACAAACAGTAAACTTGTTTTTTCCACTTAAATCTTGTAGGTGGAGAATCCCCAGTATTATGGGGTTCGTCGGTAGTCACTGCTCCTCATGGTCCATCGCCCATTTTGCGTTATGAAACTCAAATAGAACCAGTAAGTATGATCATTACCCGCTCTCAAGTTTGTACACTCTGTGGACAAACAATACTGTAAGCATGTTTATGTGTCGAGTATTGAAGGCGTTATGAGTGTTTGACTGTCCTCACATGCTGTAGATTGAGCAAAACTGCAAGACTGGTCTCTTCAAGTGAATTTCAAATACCCTAACATCAGAGTTAAATGTCCATTCACAGCAGACAAAGACAACAGCCAATGGTCATTAAAAGTGCAAAGTGGCCAATTAAGAGTTAAAATCCTGAGTTTAGCAAGCCAGTTTCTTAATACAAGTGATTGACAGCGATGGTGGATGGGCACCCATCAATTACTTACTAGAATCACTTTCCATTTTGCTTCGAGCCTCACTGGTAAGCCCGCTAGCAACCATTCAATGGCAAGTATATTTAAATGCTGAAAGATGCTCCTGAAACTGCCGCTACTATACTGGCTCAAGAGGATGCACCAAAGAAGGACGGGGCAGGTTAGTCCTGCAACCGATTGGTTAGTGACCAACAACCATTGTTGATATTCCTGATGGAACTCAATAAGACGACGAGACTCGGGCGTAGTTTTTAGTGCGGTGGTCTTCTACCATTGTGGGCGCAGGTTCAAGGCTCAAGTGGTGCGACACACAATTATGACTGGCTTTTGACGGCAAATAAACCAGAAATGTCAATTTTCATTTTCTTTGTCTTTGTCGATATGTTGGTCAACGGAAAATGATTAATAAGCTGCCATGCAGTGCCTCATCTTTCTGAGCAATCCATTTGAAAATGGGTAGAAGAAACACTTATTTGAAACGTCAGCCACGCATTTATCCTAAAAACGAACGCTTCATCTTCTTCTTCTGCCTCATATGCTTCTTCTGAATAAGCAAGTTTTTTCGGTGATCGTCGAGCCATTTTATGTTGAATCTACTTCCTCGAATCTAAATGCAAATTTCGGCGTTAACCATCTTGTTTTGAGTAATTGATCCATTGTCTCGCATGCGACCGATAAAAAAATGACTTCAGTTGCGCTATTCTCTGTTCAAAGAGGAAAATGGTAAACATGGATGGTTTGAATCAAACATAAAGTGGTTATTTTTCCGCGAGTTGACAGGCTGTTGTATTTCAGCCGTAATGTTTTCGCGTGCGCTGTCATGTAAATTTTTTATATTAATATGGGCTGATACATTTTGCTCATTGAATATGGTTATTAATCACTATGCTTATATTTACTATCATAAGGAGGTCAGTTGCAAACTACCTTTACCATTCTGAAGAAAAAATAGTGCGATTTTGCGACCTTTTTTACGACAGAACTGTTCATGATGCCAACAGCTGCGCGTTTCGGTGACCTATATCCCGTGCTTTCTTTCGGTGCTATTTCTTTTGTATAAATATTTTAATCAGAGTAAATGGAAGTGGAATGGAAGTCGTATTTTCAAATGAAAACGTTTTTCCGTCTCTCATATCCAGTAGAATGTTAGCTTCACACAGAAGTTTCCAAATCATTTCTGACAAACACCCTCCATTGTGAGTTTTACCATAAGGAAAAATGGAACACCTAGTTACTGGCCATCAGCCTATTGTGAAACATGAATTTCATGCGAAAGTTTAAATAAGTCAAGACAAACTGCGAATTTAAGGATACATTCCTCCAAGGATCATGACTTAATTTTTGCATAAAACTGCCATACCTTAAGCAATTAAGCCTTATTTGTGCCAAACGCGTTGTCCAATTTCATAAAAAATTGATTTTTTTGTGAATTTTATGTTTGCTCCTAAATTGGTTTGCAGGAATGAGGTTCTATTTGTGTTGGTTGAAATGTGTCGTTTGCCTGATAAGCTAGTTAACATATGAAGTCTTAAGCATTTGATTTCCAATTCTTTTCATCAATCTTTTTTGAAAATAATTAGGTTTGTTGTTTTCGTAACGTGGCATTTACAAACATTTATGGGGTAGATACAGATTTTCCCCAATGGTGGCCATTCACATGCATGACATTAAATAGTAATATATTTATCAGAGATGAGAAAACAGTTAAAATAATGGTTGATTATCAAATTCAGTTCGATGAATTAATTGCATCACTGTCTGATGAACCTCGTCATACAGCAAAAAAATAAATCTTGTTCAGAATTAAACCTTTCGGATCTGTATAGAAAAAAAACATTTTGGATCACGTTGAAGGCATTTAATCTGAGAAATTAACAAAGCAAATTATTATCTCTTATAATTTGCTCATGCCCAACAATACGAAAGTTGTAAACATTTAAAAAGTGTATAAATTTTGAAACAAATTATCACGTTGTTACTTGACATAGATCGTTATCCACTTTACATTTGGTTGTCTTCAGGTTTTATATTATCAAGCTATAACTTTTCTGCATTCTTTAAATATATGGCACAATGTAATGGCATGCATATTTATTTAAAATTTGTATTTTTCTTTAGATGGGTTTGCTTGACGGAAGTGCGCTGCAAATCATAAATGAAACGTGTTATGTAAAGAAATCAAAGTTGGCAGACCGTGTTCAATTACGAAATGTACGCGCGTTTTGCGTCTTTTTTATGTTGCATTTCGAACTTCAACGTATGTATAAGGGTTTCTTATAACCAGTATGACTCCGGTCATCAAAAGCTGGAAAGTGATAGAGACAAAGGTGAAAGGTGTCGAAACTAGAAAAATCTAGTTGGCCATTAATTAAACTAAATCATGTTTGTAGTGTGAGATCATTTCACGCCCATAGGATAGCATACAGTATTTGGAAATTACCTGCCTGCAAAACTCGATTGTTGAATGTACAAATAATTGTTTCTCATGCATTAACGATTAACATTTTCGAACATAGAGTTATGCGTTTAGAACAACCAGTAACGTTTGCCCTATTCAAACAGCTCAAGACGATGCATTCATTTATTAAGATTGTTAACACGATTTGCTACCTTTGGTCAGTTTTATAAATGCTTTAATTTCACGCCTGAGCCTGCTCTACCAAAACTATTCCTTTTATAAATATAAGCATGCGTGGTCACTGTAACAGTAGCAGTACTTTTAAAGTATTTGACTCTTAAAGGTGCTTCCCCCTTCAGAGACTATGAGAGTTCAAAAAAGTTACAAACGAAAGCTGAACAAGAAAATGGGAAAGCTATTTTTTTATAACCAAGAAAAACGATGAACGTTCAAACACCACAATATTTACCTTTTTACCACTGGGGTCGTTAGAAATGCAGAGTTAAGAGGAACGTAGACGGGACTTTACACTATGTATCACAAAGTGTATCACCCTGGATTCACATCTAACACAGGTCTGATCAGTTCACAAGGACTCCATTTTTTCACAAAAGACGGGGATATTCCTGATGTCACTTGATTGCCGGTAACACATTCTGAAAAAGCAGTCTGGTCACGTTTATGCCCAAATTTGTATGCCACGTTGCTCTTACGGGTCCAACTTAGGTTGACACGTTCCCAGCCGTGATACAGCTAAGTCTGACTGTACAAATCAAACTTACCCACACATTCGGTGTCTGTCTCACACATTTCTACCTTAATTTCACTGAAGAATGCTTCATATACGAATATGACAGGTCAGAATAATACAATGGACATTGCAATGATAAACATTTGGCCAACTGTGCAACCATAATATGAAACGGTTCTATGTACCTCAACTAAATGTCATGTTAAGGAAGTTTAAAGTATTTAAAAAAAATTGCATTTAGCTTAAATTTATTTTAGCAAAGTTTGACTCCATCATGAATATCTAACCTCATCTACCATTTAGCGTCTACTGGATTTGTGACGGAAATCAAAATTTCCTCTGTGACTGATCACAAGGTGTTACATCTATCGCAATACTCTACATTCTTTGCCCCAGGTTGCAAATATCCGAAGTCATCTGAAGGTAATAGCAAAGTATTTACCACAAAATGTGTTTTAAACACAATGTTTTCTTTAGTTATGTAGGAAGTTTAGTAATAAGGAAAATCCAGAAAACCATAGAGTGTTACTAGTTTAAACTTGCAAATTTAAACTCCTTCGTTATTAATTTAGGTGAAGTTCTTCCAGAAGTCTCGGTACCGTTGTTCAGGTTTATGAAGGGATTTGACACAGTAAACATCACGTTTGCAGCACACATTAACCCTAATGATTATGCTGTAAGTTAATTTTAAATAGTATGTTAATGCAAGATGTCAACTTTGCCGATCGTATGCTTTTGATTTGTCTGCCTAAGGCATAAAGTGTAATATGGTTCAGTATTTCAGTATAGTTCAGTATATTTTAGGTTAATAGGCATTGCCTTTGAAGACCCTATCAATAAAAAAAATATTAAACTGCAAAATTGCAGTCAACATACGCGTCATTGCAAAATAGTGAATAACATATTCAAGTAGAAGGAAATTGTTTTAAACAGTCATGTCTGGGCACAGTTTCGATGATTACCTATGTCAAATACTATATATCACCGTTATCTGTATGTTTATGCAAAGCTTTTGTATGATGTAGCAGTTCCTTCCTGTAAGAAGAAACGATAATTGCCAAGCGAATATAAATACAGTTTAGTTTCGAGTGTAACAGTCGTGTCCACCCGTATGACGTCCTCTGGCAGTTTGATCCAGGCACTGTAAACTCGCTGTGAAAATCGAAGGGCGACTAACATCCAGGTTGGATAAGGCTCATCGAAGATATTGCAGTTTAAATACATATGTTACTATCGATTAGTGAGTAACACATATGCATAGAAATAAACAAATGTTTTCTTACCGTGGGATCTAGGCACAGTTAACCCCGATTAACAGCATTGCTATGATGTTGCAGAGCCTTCCTGTAGAATGAACGCTTTCGGCGAAATTCTTCGTTATGCATAGGTTGATTTGTTGCTACATACCTTCGCCAGAGTTTATTCTTTCGGTTCAGTTTTCTTTTAAAATCTCGCGTTAACCAAACAGGGCGGTTTGCCTTTTTTACTTTTTTAATTGGGCAGTTACGGTGCATAGCGTCGTTGATAACGCCCCTGAGAGTGGTCCAATCTACGTCCGGATTTCCAGTCCGAATATTTTGCCAATTTAGTGTAGATAAGTCATCCCTCATCGCAGAGAAATTTGCGCGCCAGTAATTTAACCGAACATCACGAGTCTCCGTTTGCTTGGTGTGCAAACAATATTCCCACAGCAGCATCACATAATCACTTTAACCAAGCGGTGAGTGACATTAATTCGTCTTCATCAATTGGGTCCTTTGTTAGAACGAGATCTAGGCAATTTGCCATTTGAGCCTGTTTACCTCTCGTTGGAAACCTAACATTCTGGACGAGAAAGAGATTCTCCGTGAGCTTTAATAGTTTGAAGCTAAAGGAATACCGCAAACCTTTTACGGATAATAAGTACCAGTCAATCGATGGTGCATTAAAATCTCAGGCGAAAACTGTGTCTTAAGTCTGAGCTGCATCTTTAATTATTTCGAACATTATCTCGTCAATTTCCGGAGTTTGATTTGGCGGTCTGTAAAGAGTCAAGAAATTCAGATTTTGTTCTCCATGCCTCTTTAGTTTTACCAAAACTGCTTTGCAATTGTAAGGGCAAGCAGTTCTGCGTTCAGATGATATTATTGCTCTGTTGACGTAGATTGCTACCCCGCCACCTTTTTTGTGCAGTCTGTCTCGACAGAATGGTTGATATCCATCGATGGAAAATTCGCTATCTTATTTTTCTTTTTGCAACCAAGTTTCTGTAATAGACATGATATCCGGATTCACATCGGATATTCATTCTTTCAGTGCATCTAGTTTCTTGAACAAACTCTGTGCGTTTGTATAAAGATAGCGAAGCTTAGGCTGGACAGATTTTCGAACAATATTTGGTTCGGGATTGTTAGAATGGTCGTGTGTCTTATGCCGTCTACTGTCTGAGTAAAAGGCTACTGCTTTTGGATCGAACTGGAGGTCGATGTGTTTACGGATATTTGTTGCAGTGAGTGGTATTTTATTGTGATCTGACTGCCCTCCATACACAGTGTCATGGGCTTTCTCCAGAGAAATGACCTCTGAGCGTGTATAATTTCTCCATTCCAGATTTTGAGATTTCTTTCGCCCAGTCTGGATCGCTAGGCGAATTCTTCTTTGAGACCTCTCCATTTCTCTATCTCCGCTGGTGAAAAATCCGGCTGAAAAAAACCGTTGGATGAGAGCTTCGAAGCATAGATTTCCTGCTTAGCAAAAGCTGGCTTCTAACTCATTCTGTGGGATAAGCTTCAGTGGTCTTGGTTGGCTGGACTCATCATTTGAGTCTCTTAATTGACCCATTCTGAAAGCTTTTTGAACGGTAACCCTCTCGTCTTCCTTTAAGAGACTTTCAAGATAGCTCTGGAATAGCTCCATATCATCATGTTTTCTTGCTTTGGGGTGTTTGATATAGATTCAGGCATGCCTTTGATAACTATGCGTTTACTGCGATCCATCGAGGCCTCTGTGGTTGTGTCTTATTTTGGGGAATAAGATTATGATCGCTCAGATTTCCTTTGGGCTTCTCCGTTCAGTGGGTTTGATAGGACACCGCAAATGCTTTGTTCTATCCTTGATGCATTGTAATCAGTAGTTCTAGTGGGGGAATCGATAGCACTGCTCGTACTTGGTTTAAAAAGCTGGATTTTGTTTGCAATTCATTTATATTTTTAGGGTCCATGGCGTCTAACGTGATAGGTGGCACGCTCGTCGTCTTTTCTGGTTCGGGTTTGGCAAAGTTATGACTCGGAAGCCCTGGTCTATTAATCTTGGCCTTTTTACTGACAGATTTACTTTTTTCTTGTTTTTTTTTCGAGTTCTCTCGCTGGTTGTTTTTGTCGTGCATTTTTACTGTTTGTTCTAGGGCTGTCGTAGCATCTACTGAAAGTGTTGCTGGCGTACCTTTTGCGTGATATCTTTTTGCCCTACTTCTAGTTATCCGTCCAATAAGTTCATTTTTATCGTCGACTGTGTCTAACCTAGACTGTAACAGGCTTTTCCTCTTCCCAATCTCTTCCTCGAGATGACTGATCTTGCCGGCCAACCCCTGGCATTCACTACAAATTCTGTCGGTGTATGGTATGCCCATACAATCAATTAAAGTTTGCGATAACACTCGTCGACGTGATGCGGTGGCCAAGTGGTTAGCGCGCGGGCCTAAGGTATCGAGGTTCGGGTGTTCGATTCCGGGCTCTGACATGAACTTTTGGGTAACAGTGCACATATCTGTCATGCCGTGAATTCACGAAAAAGGGAGAATCTGCAAGGAAATGAGGTTTTTTCTACGGCAAAATTGTAGACAATGTTTATGCTTATGTTAAGTTTGTCGAAATATTGCAAAGAGGAAAGGCATCATGAACGTTTTCAGGTAAGCCTATTTGAATAAACTGATAAGCAGAATATTAAGCAGTGTAGAAATGATCGACTCAGCCTTTTATCGATGACGCTCCGCTAATTCAATGAACAGTTTGATGCAGTATTCTGAGCAAGTAGGCTTCGTAGCTGAAGCCAAGATCTACACGGAAGTCTTTCGTGAAAAAATGACCGTTTGGCAGAAAATTGTTCTGGTAGGACGATAAGGATATCGATGGATCTCAGGCGAAGGATTGTTGACGAAAAGCGTATTTTAATCCACTTTTTGCCGGAAGACAGCTGTTTGCAGTATGTAGACACAATTAAAAATTTTCTCTTCCTGCTACTCAAAATTCAAACCACGCGCGGGCAACCGAGAAAATTTATAAGGGTAGAGTACCACAAGTTAAAACATCCAGTAAAAAGCACGTATGAGATAGTGTTGAGGGGGTTCAGAGAACAGTCCCGTCCTTTCATTGGACAGATTGATGCGGAAGGCAACTTGTCAGATTTGAAAACACGTGCTCAGGTATTCTTCGGTTTAGCTACCTTAAAAGCCAATGCAAACGCTTTTTTCAAACACAAGGTGGGTTTGGTTAACCGAATGGTCACTGACTCTGTCGTCGCTATTATTGGATTAAGCAGAAACATTGAGTGTCTCATTGGCACTATTTGGATGACAGAAATGCTTGGTTGATATCTATCCGATGACCACTGTCAACCAAGTTAGCCATGATTTGGCTAGAGGTGGTCAATACCATACCCAAATTTAGCCAGGCAGGTAGGGTCTTGCGCATCCGCTTGGATAGATGCCTGGTTGTTCGTCCAATATAACCTGCCCAATTCGGAGCCATTTAAGCCAGTAATTTTTGAGCAAATTGATTTTTTTATTTGTTTGTAGAAAGGCAATAGTACTTTCATCTATGAATAGGGTCAGTTGATTATTTTTCAACGTTTGTAACGACGAGAGCATGTTGTTTTCGTAAATCAGCCTTTTGAATCAAATAAAAGAACGCTCATTTAACCGTAAGTTTCATGATCGTCTGTGAATTAAAATTATTGTGAAGTTTACTCCAATGGTCTACAATTATTACTTAAGGCATTTTGCAAATTTCCTAAAAAAGGCTTCTAATAATTAAATGGCCATTTTACAAACTTAACGTTTGCAGTATGCGCATTGGATTCTAATGTGTGGAAGAAAATTATGTTTATGTGCCCCGAAAGTCCACATATATTTTGAGAATATTTAATTATGATCGGAAAGGCAATTTAAATAACTACCTTTAAACGGGGACAAAGCGTTGAGATATACTTACGGTGGAGCATTCTAATCGAGCAAACCAGGCAAGGGAGGTACATACAGGTTTTACCTGAATAAAATTGTAAAGGTCATTATCCCAAAAATTTCTTATTGGTAATGTATTTACACCTCCGAAAGGAACCAACCTATGCTTATATTTTAGATATCAATGGAAGATGAACATCACGTGATCTGTCAGTGGAGCAATGGTGACTTATATAATGAAAACGAACAATTGTGTCGTAAGTTAACATGCTACAAGTGGTCACTTTATACTGAAATAGGGCAATCGTGAGCTTTTATGAATATAATTTTACGTTAAAAAAATAAAGTTAAAATATTTAAAAATGAGTGTATCTTGCTGGCCGGAGTGTGTTTGGCAAGCTTTGTATATTTTTTAATATAAGCAATACTTGGGGACTTAGGAAAGCTCTCTTTAATGATATTTTACAATCTTGGCCAGCAGCCACTTGCATGCTGTTTATAAATAGATTGTTCCGTGCATAGTGCAATTCACGCTTATTTTAATAATCAATTGGAGTTGAAGGTATAATCGGTCAATGAAAAAAATAAATGATGAATTGCACGGCCCAATCAATAGGTCATAGGAAAATGAATCCTCCATAATATATGTTGATTTGCACTTTATTCCATAAAAATTATGTTTGGCAGTAATAGGAGATAGATAGTTTTTATCTTCAGCTTACGGGCATAGTTTGAATATGCTTCATAATTATGGTAAAGTTTAAGTTTATCATAGCGTAAATTGTACGGTTTAGGTTAAGGTAAAGGTAAGGGTTAAGTGTAACACGATAGTTTACTTTAATGTTATAGCTGGTGTTCGCGTTAGGGTATGGGTATTATTTGCCCTCCTAAATTATATCGTAAGGCTACGTATTTTAGGCGAATAGGATGGTTCACATTCCCATGTCCTGCTTAAGATGATATTAAAGGCATCGGTACAAGAAAAAAATGCTGGTAATATTTAAACGCATATTGCGTGCATTTTGAAAATTCCAAAAGCCCCATAGCGACAAAGGTACCTACGAGAAGAGAGAACGTTAAACAGTTACGTTAACACCGCTAGAAACAAATTCTGGTCACATGTTAACGTTCACATGCGTGCTTTTCGGTAATTTGAAAAACACCCTAAGAAACAATGGTACCTCAGAGTATAAAGTTTCACATTTCTGTTAGATCACAGGCGAACATGCAACTTTGCATTACAAGTGGTATCTCAAAGGAATTTCTAGAAATTGCAGATCTTAAAAATACCGTTGAAATTATTGGCGCCAGATACCACCCAAAAACAATGGTCTTTCTGAAAATCGTTAGTCAACAATGATGAATGTTCTCCACAGCAATTGCGTTATGTAATTTATTTGAAAAGAAATCAGGAAAGACAGCTTTTTAAAAAGACTTTTTTGCTTCGAGGGAGCAAACGCAGAACTAAGCATACACTAACAGCAGGTATATTAAAAGGTAGGCACTTGTTGTTACGTTTTCCGCTCCGGTTGAGGCGTGCACACGTGCGCAGGGATTTGTCCCCTGATGCCAGTCGGCAAGGGGTGGAGGGTAACAGGTGTTAAGTTTTCGCCAAGTCAGTGAGATATCCAGGGCAACAAATTGACATATTCAAAAAAAGTGTTGATTGGCCTCAAGATGGCATGCATGAGCGGATCTAATGGAAATCATGGGATCAGAGTTCCACAGTACTCGGGGGCTATACCAAAGCCAGTGGGTTAGGCAGTCGAGGAATTCATTCATACGATCGGGAAAATTAACTTGAATTACCCCTTACGACGATAAAGCCGGAGAGAAATGGCGAAAACTAAAGAGTTGGGAAGTGTCCTGGTAAAAACATTGAAGACTGGCGTTTGGCAAGGCCGACACGGATGAAAGAAGGTCAAGGAGGACGAGGTGCAGAGTAACCGGGGTGGCGTTTGAGAAAGCCGTTTTGAGGCACCCCAGGCCGACATCCACCTCGCCAGCTTTGCGTTGGATGCGGAATGTGTCTGCCTCTTTAGCGATTTACCGGATGATGCCATCTTCGCATGATTCTAAGGATCAAAGTCCCAGATCACATTAGTGGCAAAAGTGAGAGCAAATCTTTTAGTCTAGCTCCAGATGCGAGTTGGACACCGATGCTTTGAATGGAACAGAAATGAGTTACTGCATAAAATGACATTAATGGTGCAAGATGGTGAGCTGATATCTTCGTTGTTGCGGTTTCCGTCTTCCCTGATAGTGGTGTCGGAAAACGTTCCCGTGAAAGAAACATCAGAGTCCTAATTCAGTGTTGAGCCCATACAAAGTGGGTCCACAAGTAGATGTTCGACCCAGTTCTCTGGTATGTCTGCCACGGCTACACTGTGTTTCAGTCATCATTAAAACCGTTTGATGCTCTCTTTATGATATAGATATTATACTCCCGTAAGGATCCGTGTTCTTCCTTAAAAGCAATTTAACAAAAAGTATTTAGAATTATTATGTGCATATGTGCTGGAAAAATGCCCACTGTGGGCATTTTTGGCCACGTGGACCTTCATCTGCTTACATCACAGGTACTTCCGTGACTCAGCTCAGAAGTCCTTGTGCATCCTAGTTCAGAGAAGATGAAATTCAGTGAATGAAAATACGCAAGGAATGTACGTCTGAGGGTCGATGTTAACCTAGATAAATAAGAATCCCATGACCACAGTTGAGGAATGTTTTACGACCCGGAGAAGCATTTTGGGATGGAAAGACCGACATTAAGGGGCTTTGAAAGGGATAACCCTTATTTGAGCTCTAGAGCCACTCAGGAAAACTATTCATCTCTGGGTTTTGCAGACGATGAAATCACGGGCAGACCTAGGGCTGCCATGCAGATAGGACACAGGCATATTTGTGTCATTTACCTGTCATCTGGCAAATGATTCGAAAGAGACAGGCTGCGGCACGAAATCCGATAGAATATAACCAACAGGTAGCTGTATTTGAAAAATATATAAGAGTACGCTAGGCATACAAGCCAGATGTCCACAGGCAAACTCTGATGAAGTGGACACTGTGAATACTGTCTACTGTTGAAGACCCTCCAACCTGGGAAATGAAAGCGATCTATATCCAAAGTGGGAGAGAGAGACGAAGCTAGAGAGACTGATTAAAATGACAACTTGAAACCATCTTGGATTCGAGTCATAACGCAAAAGCGTTTCCTCACCATTTTAACTTCATGAGATATGAGACGGCAACATCGGTGTGTTGCTCATAGCAAGGACCCCAAATAGACCTGCTTTTAACCTCTAACAACCACTGCGTCCATGTCAATTTTGTTCGTCTATCATAATTCTGGCTAAGAAGCTATTATGTGCACGGTAAAAATGTAATGATATAAGATGATGCAAACCCACTTTGTTTGAACAAGTGCACCTTAAAGGTAGAAGGCAATTGCTATCAAAACCCGTTGTGCATCTCAGCTTATGATGCGATCAAGACATGGTAGTGCTTACCAGGTTGATTTTTGTATGTGAATGTATTTTTTTGGACTTTTCAATGCAAACCTACAATTGCATGTTTTGAGTTACTCATGCTCACATGCTTTCTGGCAGAAAATGCAGAGGTGATTTCATGGCCTATCATTGGGCAATGTCTGATTCCATCTTGGTCAGTTTTTTTTACGCAAAGGGTAGGTGCGCGCAGTGAAGAGTGTCCTCCGTAACATTAGCTAAGAATTTATTCATGCCATGATAACGTTGAGAATTTGTGAAACAGTTGAAATGCATTCATAGTTTAGCTTATCATAATCTGTTGACTTAAGATGCAATCAGTTCTCTGGGTTTCCAATCGAATTTTATTTCAAGATTTACCAAATAAATAAATCCTAACACTGTTTCCTTTAGTTGCGGTGGTTGAGGGTTACATTTAGGAGGTGAGGAGACTGCTTGGTTAGTGCACATATCTGGTTGTTTGTTAATTGCGTTAACTGGTATAGTTTGGGAAAATAAGGTTAACAAATTGTCGGAAAAATATATGCAACTCTTTCCATAGATTTAAATGCGTCACAGTTAGCCTATTCTAAACTAATTCTCAATAGGCGTTATTTATGCCTTCAAGACAACCAAAAATCCAAGGTGTGCTTAACCAAGCTAATTTTCAGCCAATTTTCTGTGCCTGCTAAGTATCTGCTTTCAAAAAATCGTTTCTTCTGATATGTTCTTACCCATTACACATTTCGTTGTCTATGTGAGCATAGATAAATTTTGTACATTCCTTAACAAAATTCCATGATTTAAGTTATTTAAAGTTAAAAACACTCAGACAATTGTCGTAATGACACAGCTTATTTGTTTTTTTTTTAAAAAAACAAAAATTGAATCACAAATTAGGCAATTAGTCAAATTATACAAAAAACAAGCATTGCGGCAGTTAAGTTGATTAAATTGCGAAAACAATATGCATAATATATATACACATCGGATCATTGACAGTCGATGTTTCAGCATGCTGATAGTCTCGGGCTCAATCACAATTTAAGTAACGGTTTTCTGTTAAGCAAGGACTGCTTAGAAAATATCATCGGTAAATTTTTTGTTCGGCCGAGCTGATGAAACTTTCGAAAATTTCCTTTATGAAACCAGTTAAAAACTATACTCCAATAATATCAACAGCCACATTAATTCAGTAACTGGACGCTGAAGACATAATGGCACCTGTCCTGTCCTGTGAGCAAGAGTAACGAACTGAATAGAAGTAAGTGCTTACGCTGCAATTCTATGTCACAACACATAAAGTCTCGTATATGATCGTTAAGGGTGTTCTCAGTTATTGAACAGTGTGGCCTGGCGTGTCTGAGACTCTACGAGAGTCAATTTAGAGCTATTTAACTAGCTCCGCAAAGTAGGATATCAAACTCAGGGAACTCGATTCCTTTTAGCTTTCAATTTCTTCATATTACATATGCAAATGTTCAAGAAATATCATATTCAAAAAGCGTTTCATATATGTTGTATTGCAAAGAATTTTGCTGTTTGTTGACTAACATTAAAGTCATAATATGTCTTGCTATACTTTAAGAATTGAACTTTCGGAATAACAACCGAATAGCCTTGTATACTGGAATTTTTCAAAAAAAAGATAATGACAGAGATATCTACACTTGGTACAATGGTTACTTTGGAACCATTTCAGTTTGCGTTGATTGGATGCAGACAGGTTCGCCACGTTTTTATGCAATTTATTGTTATTTTATTGCAATTTACCAGGCTTGACATGGCTGCGCTAAAAAGCAAGTTGAAGTTTCATTTTTTCAGAGCAGACCACATAGGGGTGTCACGCATGCACAAGAATAAATATTTATTCGAATTCTCCTAAAATGTGTGTGATTATTTCTAATTTGGCCTAATAATATCCGTGAACGGTAATTTCACGTCCACCGTTAAAATCCACGCAATCATTTTTTTACCATCAGTTCTCACTATTCGTTGTAGCAATTTAATTTGCAAATGCTCGTATGTACGGAATTTCTTAATTTCTATGCCAACGATTTCTTACTATGTTCATCGTCCAAACTGACTTAACTAACGGCCATTTCATATATTCAATAACCGGCGGAGAAAATAAATATGATTTGTAGTTTGACTGCAAGGTGTGGCTAATAAATACGTAAAGTAAACTGATGGTCAAACTTTTAATTTGGTTTTTACCACAGATTGTAACGGTCTCTGCCGTTTTCACATTATAGGAAATTCACCTGAGGATGATAATTGCGCAAGTTAGTAAACATTTCATATTTGATTTATTTGCTGTATTTTTGAGATTCGTCCAAAATTAGAACCTCTCTTATTTATTTGAAAAACTGACACCTACGTCTGCCAAATATAGCAAAAATTAACCAAATATCACATGTTATAAGTTAAATGTTCAATTATTTAGGTATGGATAACGAATATAGCAATATTCATGCAATTTACTTTTTTCTGGAAAATATTATTATGCCATTCACGGCGCTTCTAAATAACTATGCAGAAATGCTCCTTTAAATATTTAAGGAGAAATGTGTGGACTTCAGAGTCTGATCATTATAAGACGCTGGTCGGGCGTTAAGCACGGATTAAATGACGACATGGCGTTAAAAATTGCTGTTTGATGATTCAAAGACCACAGGATAACATTATGATAAAAAATGTTGCATAATGCTTACTCGCAGGTAAAATTAAGATCATCAGCACAGTACAATCTTAACAAATATGTCAATTTTTCTCCATATCCTGATTAACTTAAATTCAAAAATCAAGGTAATGTTGTTCTAATCAACTGTGTGGCCCCTATGGCAAACTTTTAATGTAAAAGCTTTATTAATGTTGTAAGCTCATTCTAAATAAACTGTAACTGCAAACGTTTACTTATAATTGAATATATTTTCAGCCTTTATTCGAATTTCTATATTAATGGGAAGGATTTATTCTATTTCGGATAATTAATCAGTTGCAAGAAAGGTCATATTGCCTGGATTCAAAGAACCCCTCTTGGCCAAAAGAGGCAAACTAAACTATGCTGGCTCGTCTTCAAAAAAATACTTATATTTAAGTCCATGGATAAAGGGTAGTAGCACAGATTCACAAAACAGTGTAAGAAGGAAACGGTATGGGCAGGTTTGGCCGTTTTTGTGACTTCATTAGTAATATGAAAAATTTATAATATTTGATCTGCTTTTATCAAGAATAGAAACGATCGCTGCGTTTGCACATTGTAGGAAAGGAACCTAAATTTGAGCACTCCACAGGTTATTTACCATACCCCTTCTGACCTCTTGCTGTTATTTTATAAATTTTACATCCAGATTCGGAAGTTGTCATGATTATGCAAATTGCTCATCCATGATCTTTCAGTCGAAGAGGCTTTTTAAATTTAATCATGTTTTACAAGGCTCTCGTATTTGTTTATTGATTCATGATTAAATTATTATATGCCCTTTGTAATGAATGCCAAACCTGAGCAGCTCACAGTTTTAGTATGTTTCAAGTTGCAGGGGTAGAAAATGTTTTGATCTAGTTCTCGATGTTGTTTATCGCTTATTCAGAGGTCTAAATCAGATCATCTTTACTGCTTTAGCAGTTATATCTTAACATAGCTGTCAAACTTTCTCCATTTTCCGATTCTGGAAAAGTCATAACTCTAAATAATGCTGTTCTTATCGTCTAGGTCAGCCTACGTGCGATTTTTAAATTTAAAAGCTTTATGAATTTGATAAGCTTATTAACAATTCATATGTTCAGAATAAGGAGGAATCGCAAAAAAAATTTAATTGAATATTTTATCAGCATATATACAAATGCCTATATTATTAAGAAGGCCTTATTCTTCTTGAGATAATTAATCATTGAAAGAAAATTCATTTTTCCTGGCTTTGAGGAACCTCTCTTGACCAAAGAGACTACACTAAACTATGCTTGTTCGTCTTTAGAAAATAATAATTGTTTCGTCAACGCATAAAGGGCAATAGCACAGATTCTCAAAACATTATAAGAAGGAAGCAGTATGGGAAGGTATGGTCGTAGATATGATTTAATACGTTATTAAAATAAATTAAAAATCTTTAACTGCTTTTGGTCAAGAATAGAAACGATCGCTGCTTTTGCACATTTTAGAAAAGAAACCTGAAATTGAGCTCTCCACAGGTTAGTTACCATGCCCCTTCTAAAGTCTTGCAGTTATATTTTTGAAGTTTTCAGCCAGATTCGGAAGGTGTCTTTTTATGCAAAAATATGACGCTTGTTTGTTTGTTGGCATTAATAATGAGTACAATCAGGAATAAGATAATGGTTGACATGGAGCCTCAAATTTATGTCCGGTGTTTCACGCACCACAGTTGTATTTCCAACATGAATATTTATCAGTTTGGTATATAAATTAATCTTATTCAATATGACGGAACCCAAAATACAATATTTTAATAATGTTGTGTTCACTAACTATATTATTCTGAGTTCTGTTTCTGAATTGCCCTTTAATGATTTCAAAGTACAATGCTATGAAAATTTGTCATCCATCTTCTCTCATGCGAAGTAGCTAATTTAATTATAGAAAGCGTTTTAATGCTCTGGTATTTCATAAGCGATTCAAGATACAATTATTATATACCCTTTGTAATGACCGACCAAATTTGGCAGCTGACTGTTTAAATATTTTCCAATTTGCAGTTTTAGAAAATGTTTTGATCTAGTTTTTGATGTTGTTTTTCGCTAAAATCAGAGGTCACAGTCAGATTACCCTCACCGTTTAAGCAGTTGTATCTCAACGATTCTATCAATTTCTCTCGATTTCTTTATTATGGAAAAGTCATAATTCTTAGTAATGCTGTTTTTATCGTCTTGATGGACCTACCTGTAAACTTTTAATGTAAAATCTTCATGAATTTAATAAAAACAATAACATAAAGCTCTTTAAAATAGAAAATATTTGCAAAATGTTAGGTTAAATTGAATATTGTTTTATCATATATTCAAATTTCTATATTATTGGGAAGGGTTATTCTATTTAAGATGATTAGTCATTGGAAGAATGTTAATTTTTCCTGGCTTTGATTAACCTCTCTTGGTCAGAGTGACCAAGTCAACGAATAGAAGGCAATAGCACAGATATACAAAACTGTAAAAAGGAAGCGCTATAGGCAGAAATAGCCGTAGATATGACTTATTACATAACTAAATAAAGGTTTTAATTTTATACTCCTTTTGACGAAGAATTGAAAGTATCGCTGCTTTTGCACATTTTAGAAAAGGCACCTGAGATTCTGCCCTCCTCGGGTACGTTACCATACACCTTCTGACTTCTTGCAGTTATTTTTTTAAGGTTCACTCCAGATTCGAAAGGTGTCTTTTAATTCGAAATTATGACGCTGGTTTGTTTGTTGGCATAAGTAATGAATACAATCAAGATTAAGGTAATAGTTGACATGGAGCCTAAATGGAGCAGTCATATTTCCTACATGAATATTCATATGTTATAATTACGGTTTTTATATATAAATAAACCGAAACCCAAAATGACAGATCCAAAATACAGTATTTTTATTAAATTGTGTTCATTAACTATGATTTTCAGTTCTCATTCAGGATTAACCTTAAAGGATTTAAAAGTATATTGTTATGAAAATTTGTCATCCATCTACGCTCATGCAATGTAGCTGATTTAATTATAGAATTGCACTTTAAGTTTTTCAAAGTACATCGTTATGCAAGTTTGTCACCCATTTTCTCTTATGCGAAGTATCTGATTAAATTAAAGTGTACTTCATAACGCTCTCGTATTTCATAATCGATATAAGATAAAATTATTATGTACCCTTTGTAATGGCGGACAAACCTGAACAACCCACTGTTTAAAAATGTTCCAAACTGCTGGCATAGAAAATGATTTCATCTAGTATTTGATGTTGTTCATCGTTAAACCAGAGGTCAGAATCAGATCATTTTTACTGTTTGCTGTTGTATATTGAACAATCTATCACTTGTTCGCATATTTGCTTATCATTGAAACGTCAAAATTCTGGTAATGCTGTTTGAGTCGTCTAGATGGACCCACCAGCAGAGTTAAAATGTAATAGCTTTAAAAATTGAATAAGTTTATTTAAATAAAACCTCTTTCACATTTAAAAGTAATTAAAAAATTTAACTTAAATATAATATTTTTTCAGCACTTATTAAAATTCCTATACTATTAGGAAGATCTTATTCTACTTGATATAGCTAATCATTGGAAAACATGTCATTTTATCTGGCTTTGAGGAAGCACTTTTGGCCAAAAAGACCACAACTGAACTATGTTTGTTCGTCTAGAAAATACTTATTGTTACGTCTACGAATAGAGAGCAGTAGCACAGATTCACAGAACAATGCAAGAAGGAAGCGGGTTGGGCAGGTTTGGCCGTTGATATGACTTTATACTAAAATTAAATATATTTATAAATTTTAAACTGCTTTTGGTCAAAAATAGAAACAATCGCTGCTTTTGCACATTGTAGGAAATGCATCTGAGATAGAGCCCTCCCCAGGTTATTAACCATACCCCTTCTGACTTCTTGCAGTTTTTTTAAGTTTCCATGTGCATTCGGAGGTGTATTTGTTGACGACATTTTGACACTTGTTACTTTGTTGGCATTAATAATCAATACAATCAGTATTAATATAGTGGTTGACATGAAGCCTCCAATTGATATCTTGATGATACAAAGACCACTGTTCCATTTCCTGCATGAATATTGATCAGTTATATTCAAATACTTTGATATATAAAAAACCACTGCTCAAAATGATAAAATGGCAAATAACAATATTGTAATTATATTTTGTTCACACACTGAATGATGATGAGTTCTGTTTAGGAATTGCACTTAAGGTTTTCAAAGTATATTGTCATGCAAATTTGTCATTCATTTTCTCTAATGCGGAAAGGTGATTAAATTAAAGTTGGCCTTATAACGCTCTTATAATTCATAAAAGATATAAGATGAAATTATTATATACCCTTTTTAATGTCTAAAAAACTAGGAAGCTCACTTATAAAGAAAGCCCAAAGTTGCAGGCCACTGATCGCAGGAAATGCAACTGAGATTGAGCCCACCCAGCCTTAGAGATCATACCTCTTCTGACTTCTTGCAGTTATTTTTTTGAAGTTTCCATGCGAATTCGGAAGTTTCTTTTTTGGAGTGTGACATTTTGACACTTGTTTGTTTGTTGGCATTAGTAGTGAATAAAATCAGGATTAAGATAATGGTTGACACGGGGCATCAAATTGATGTCCCGGTGATTCGCAGACCACTGTTACATTTCCTGCATGAATAGTGATCAGTTGTTTTCAAAGACTTTGATATATATTAAAAACCACTGCCTCAAATTACGCAATCGCAAATAAAATATTCTTTTTATATTTTGTTAACTAGCTGTATGATTTTGAGTTCTGTTTCGGAATTGCCCTTAATTGTTTTTAAAATTTATCGGCATAATTTATAATCATACATAATCAGTAATGTGGAAAGCTGATTAAAATAAATTTCGCTTTATAATGCTCTCGTATTTCATAATCGATTCAAGATAAAATAATTATATGCTTTTTGTAATGACTGTTAAATCTGGGGAGCTCATTTTTAAAGAATGCTCGAAGTTGCAGGCCTCTGATGGCTGATTTTGCACATTGCAGGTAGTGAAGCTGAGATTGAGCCCTCCCCAGGTAATTAACGATACCCCTTTTGACTGCATGAAGTTATTTTTTGAAGTTTGTATCCGAGTTTGAAGGTGTCTTGCTATGCGAAATTATAACGCTTGTTTGTTCGTTGGCATTAATAATCAATACAATCAGTATTAATATAGTGGTTGACATGGGGCCTCCAATTGATATCTTGATGATACAAAGACCACTGTTCCATTTCCTGCATGAATATTGATCAGTTATATTCAAATACTTTGATATATAAAAAACCACTGCTCAAAATGATAAAATGGCAAATAACAATATTGTAATTATATTTTGTTCACACACTGAATGATTGTGAGTTCTGTTTAGGAATTGCACTTAAAGGTTTTCAAAGTATATTGTCATGCAAATTTGTCATTCATTTTCTCTAATGCGGAAAGGTGATTAAATTAAAGTTGGCCTTATAACGCTCTTATATTTCATAAAAGATATAAGATAAAATTATTATATACCCTTTTTAATGTCTAAAAAACTAGGAAGCTCACTTATAAAGAAAGCCCAAAGTTGCAGGCCACTGATCGCAGGAAATGCAACTGAGATTGAGCCCACCCAGCCTTAGAGATCATACCTCTTCTGACTTCTTGCAGTTATTTTTTTGAAGTTTCCATGCGAATTCGGAAGTTTGTTTTTTGGAGTGTGACATTTTGACACTTGTTTGTTTGTTGGCATTAGTAGTGAATAAAATCAGGATTAAGATAATGGTTGACACGGGGCATCAAATTAATGTCCCGGTGATTCGCAGACCACTGTTACATTTCCTGCATGAATAGTGATCAGTTGTTTCCAAAGACTTTGATATATATTAAAAACCACTGCCTAAAATTACGCAATCGCAAATAAAATATTCTTTTTATATTTTGTTAACTAGCTGTAAGATTTTGAATTCTGTTTCGGAATTGCCCTTAATTGTTTTCAAAATTCATCGGCATAATTGATAATCATACATTGTCTCTAATGTGGAAAGCTGATTAAAATAAATTTCGCTTTATAATGCTCTCGTATTTCATAATCTATTCAAGATAAAATAATTATATGCTTTTTGTAATGACTGACAAATCTGGGGAGCTCAATGTTAAAGAATGCTTGAAGTTGCAGGCCTCTGATGGCTGCTTTTGCACATTGCAGGTAATGGATCTGAGATTGAGCCCTCCCCAGGTAATTAATGATACACCTTTTGATTTCATGAAGTTATTTTTTGCAGTTTGTATCCGGAGTTTGAAGGTGTCTTTTTATGCGAAATGATGACGCTTGTTTGTTCGTTGGCATTAATAATGAATACAATGAGGATTAAGGTAATGGTTGACATGGGGCCCCAATTTGCATCCCAATGATTCACAGACCACTGGTACAGTTGCTGCATGAATATTGATCAGTTATATTCAAAAAATTTGATATATAAAACACCACTGCTCAAAATGATGGAATGGCAAATAACAATATTTAAATTATATTTTGTTCACACACTGAATGATGATGAGTTTTGTTTAGAAATTGCACTTAAAGTTTTTCAAAGAACATCGTCATCCAAATTTGTCATACATTTTATCGAATGTGAAAAAGCTGATTAAATTAAAGTTCGCTTTAAAGACGCTCTTATATTTCATGAAAGATATAAGATAAAATTATTTTATACCCTTTTTAATGTCTAAAAATTAGTAGCTCACTTTTGAAGAAAGCCCAAAGTTGCAGGCCACTGATCGCTGCTTTTGCCCATTGCAGGAAATGCAACTGAGATTGAGCCCACCCAGCCTTAGAGATCATACCTCTTCTGACTTCTTGCAGTTATTTTTTTGAAGTTTCCAGGCGAAATCAGAAGTTTCTTTTTCTGCAACATTTTGACACTTGTGTGTTTGTTTGCATTAGTAGTGAAGAAAAATCAGGATAAAGATAATGGTTGGCATGGGGCATCCAATTGATGTCCCGGGGATTCGCAGACCACAGTTACATTTCCTGCATGAATATTGATCAGCTGTTTTTAAAAGACTTTGATATATATTGAAAACCACTGCCCAAAATTACACAATCGCAAATAAAATATTCTTTTTATATTTTTGTTAACTAGCTGTATGATGCTGAGTTCTGTTTCGGAATTGCCCTTTATTTTATTCAAAATTCATCGTCATACTTGATAATCATACATTGTCTCTAATGTGGTAAGCTGATTAAAATAAATTTATCTTTATAATGCTCTCGTATTTCATAATCAATTCAAGATAAAATAATTATATGCTTTTTAAAATGACTGGCAAATCTGGGGAGCTCACTTTTATGGAAAGCTCGAAGTTGCAGGCCTCTGATGGCTGCTTTTGCACATTGCAGGTAGTGAAGCTGAGATTGAGCCCTCCCCAGGTAATTAACGATACCCCTTTTGACTTTATGCAGTTATTTTTTGCACTTTGTATCCGGAGTTTGAAGGTGTCTTTTTATGCGAAATGATGACGCTTGTTTGTTCGTTGGCATTAATAATGAATACAATGCGGATTGAGGTAATGGTTGAAATGGGGCCCCCAATTTGCATCCCAATGATTCACAGACCACTGGTACAGTTGCTGCATGAATATTGATCAGTTATATTCAAATACTTTGATATATAAAACACCACTGCTCAAAATGATGGAATGGCAAATAACAATATTTAAATTATATTTTGTTCACACACTGAATGATGATGAGTTTTGTTTAGGAATTGAACTTAAATTTTTTAAAACTATATTGTCATCCAAATTTGTCATACATTTTTTTTAATGTGAAAAAGCTGATAAAATTAAAGTTCGCCTTATAACGCTCTTATGTTTAAAGAAAAGATATAAGATAAAATTATTTTATACCCTTTTTAATGTCTAAAAAACTGGGTAGCTCACTTTTAAAGAAAGCCCAAAGTTGCAGGCCACTGATCGCTGCTTTTGCCCATTGCAGGAAATGCAACTGAGATTGAGCCCACCCAGCGTTAGTGATCATACCTCTTCTGAGTTCTTGCATTTATTTTTTTGAAGTTTCCATGCGAATTCGGAAGTTTCTTTTTATGCAACATTTTGACGTGTGTTTGTAGGCATTAGTAGTGAATGAAATCAGGGTAAAGATAATGGTTTACATGGGGCATCCTATTGATGTCCCGGTGATTCGCAGACCACTGTTACATTTTCTGCATGAATATTGATCAGTTGTTTTTAAAGACTTTGATATATTTATAACCACTGCCCAAAATGATGGAATCGCAAATAAAATCAAATTAATCTGCCTATATTTTAATTATATTTTTTCACAAACTGTATGAATATGAGTTTTCTTTCGGAATTGCGCTTAATGTTAAGCAAAGAACATCAATTTGCTTAAAAGTCAAACATTTTCTTTATTGCGGAAAGCTGATTAAATTTAAGATCGCTTTATATTGCAATCGTAATTCATAATCGATTCAAGATTAAATTATTATATACCCTTTGTTATGACTGACAAAGACTGGGCAGCTCACTTATGAAGAATGCTTACAATGTTGCAGTCCTCTGCTCGCTGCTTTTGCACATTGCAGGTTATGGATCTGAGATTGAGCTCACCCCAAGTAAGAAACGATATCCCTTTTGATTTCATGAAGATATTTTTTGAAGTTTGTATCCAGAGTTTGAAGGTGTCTTTGTATGCGAAATTATGACGCATGTTTGTTCGTTGGCATTAATAATGAATAAAATCAGGATTAAGATAATGGTTGACATGGAGCCTCAAATTGATGTCCGATGATTTACCGACCATGGTCACATTGACACCATGAATATTGATAAGATATCTTCAAGGTATTTTATATATAAATACCAACTGCCCAAAATGATTGAAAACAAAATAAAATATTTTAATTAAATTTTGTTCACAAATTTATGATGCTGTGTTCTGTTTCGGAATTGTCAATAAAGTTTTTCGAAGTACAAATTATGCAACTTTGTCATCCATCTTCTCTTATGTCAAGAAGTTGATTTAATTAAAGTTTGCTTTATAACGCTTTCGTATTTCATAATCGATTCAAGATAAAATTTACTATCACGCATTTGTAATGGCCGACAAACCTTGACAGCTCACGTTTTAAGTATGTTCAATACTGCAGGCATAGAAAATGTTTTTATTTAGTTTTCGATGTATTTCATTGTTAAATCAGAGGTCAGAATCTGATCATTTTTTAATGTTTTCGCAGGATTATCTCGAAGAATCTATCATTTGTCAACCTTTTACCGATTATGGAAACGTCATTATTCTTGGTAATACTGTAAAAATCGTCTAGATGGACCTACGTGCGAACTTTAAATGTAATATCTTTATGAATTGAATGCGCTTATTTAAAAAAAGCCTCTCTCACATTTCTATGTAATTGTAAAATTTTAATTTAAATTGAATATTTTTTTAGCAAATATTAAAATTTCTATACTATGTGGAAGGCTTTAGTCTATTTCGGATAGTTAATCATTGGAAAAAATGTTATTTTATCTGGCTTGAAGGAAGCTCTTTTGGCCAAAAAGACCAAACTGAACTATGCTTGTTCGTCTACAAAAATAAGTATTGTTACGTCCACGAATAGAGAGCAGTAGCACAGATTCACAGAACAATGCAAGAAGGCAGCGGGTTGGGCAGGTTTTGGCCGTTGATATGATTTTATACTTAAATTAAATATATTTATAAATTTTAAACTGCTTTTGGTCAAAAATAGAAACAATCGCTGCTTTTGCACATTGTAGGAAATGCATCTGAGATAGAGCCCTTCCCAGGTTATTAATTATACCCCTTCTGACTTCTTGCAGTTTTTTTAAGTTTCCATGTGCATTCGGAAGTGTATTTTTTACGACATTTTGACACTTGTTACTTTGTTGGCATTAATAATCAATACAATCAGTATTAATATAGTGGTTGACATGGGGCCTCCAATTGATATCTTGATGATACAAAGACCACTGTTCCATTTCCTGCATGAATATTGATCAGTTATATTCAAATACTTTGATATATAAAAACACAACTGCTCAAAATGATGGAATGGCAAATAACAATATTGTAATTATATTTTGTTCACACACTGAATGATGATGAGTTCTGTTTAGGAATTGCACTTAAAGGTTTTTCAAAGTATATTGTCATGCAAATTTGTCATTCATTTTCTCTAATGCGGAAAGGTGATTAAATTACAGTTCGATTTATAATGCTCTCTAATTTCTTATCGAAATAAAATAAAATTAATCAACACCCTGTTTGTTGACTGAAAAAATGGGAAGCCCACTTTTGAAGAAAGCCCAAAGTTGCAGGCCACTGATCGCTGCTTTTACACATTGCAGGAAATACAACTAAGTTTGATCCCACCCAGCGTTAGTGATCATACCTCTTCTGAGTTCTTGTATTTATTTTTTTGAAGTTTCCATGCGAATTCGGAAGTTTCTTTTTATGAGACATTTTGAAACTTGTGTGTTTGTTGGCATTAGTAGTGAATAAAATCAGGATAAAGATAATAGTTGCATTGGGGCATCCAATTGATGTCCCAGTGATTCGCAGACCACTGTTACATTTTCTGCATGAATATTGAGCAGTTGTTTTGAAAGACTTTGATATATATTGAAAACCACTGCCTCAAATTACGGAATCGCAAATAAAATATTCTTATTATATTTTGTTAACTAACTGTATGATGCTGAGTTCTGTTTCGGAATTGCCCTAAATTTTATTTCAAAATTCATCGTCATAATTGATTATCATACATTGTCTCTAAGATGGAAAGCTGATTAAAATAAATTTCGCTTTATAATGCTTTCGTATTTCATAATTGATTCAAGATAAAATAATTATATGCTTTTTGTAATGACTGACAAATCTGGGGAGCTCACTGTTGAAGCATGCTCGAAGTTGCAGGCCTCTGATGGCTGCTTTTGCACATTGCAGGTAATGGATCTGAGATTGAGCTTTCCCCAGGTAATTAATGATACACCTTTTGATTTCATGAAGTTATTTTTTGCAGTTTGTATACGGAGTTTGAAGGTGTCTTTTTATGCGAAATTATGACGCTTGTTTGGTCGTCGGCATTAATAATGAATACAATGAGGATTAAGATAATGGTTGACATGGGGCCTCCAATTCATATTTCTATGATTTACAGACCACTGTTCCATTTCTTGCATGAATATTGATCAGTTATATTCAAATACGTTGATAAATTAAAAAAACCCCTGCTCAAAATGATTTGAACCACCAATACAATATTTTAATTAAATTATGTTCACCACATTTATGATGCTGAGTTCTGTTTCGAAATTGTCAAAAACGTTTTTTGTAGTACATAGTTATGCACATTTTATATCTGTCTTCTCTTATGCCCAGAAGCTGATGTAATTAAAGTTCGCTTAATATCGCTATCGTATTTCTTATTCAATTCAAGATAAAATTATTAAATATCCTTTGGAATGACCACTTAAAATAGGCAGCTCGCTGCAAAAGTAAGTATCAAGCTGCAGGCTTAGAAATAATTTGAATCAGTTCTCTATGTTTTTTGCTGCCATTTTAGATTTCACAATCAGATAATCAGCACAGATAAAGCAGTACTATCTTAATAAATCTATCAATTTTTCTGCATATCCCTATAATGGAAATGTGAAAATTAATGTTTATGCTGATCTAATCGTCTTAGAGGTGTCCAGCTGCGAACTTTACATGTAAAAGCTTCATGTATTTTATAAGCCCATTAAAATTAAACTTGTTCACAATGAACATTTATTGCAAAATTTAAATTTAAATTGGATATTTTTCAGCAGATGTTCCAATTTCTATATTTATATGAGGGCATGTTCTATTTGGGATATTTAACCATTGGCACGAAATGTCATTTAACCTGGCTTCGAGGAAAACATATTTGCCAAAATGATGAAACTTAACTCTGCTTTTTCGTTTTTAAAAATAGTTATTGTAACGGCCAATAATGGTGTGCAGGAGCACAGATTCACAAAACAGTGTAGGCAGGAAGCAATATGGGCAGTTATTGCAATAGGTATGACTTAAATTGTAAGTTAATTAAATATATATTTTTTAAAATTATTTGGCCAACACTAGAACAGGTCGCTGCTGTTTACATTGTAGGGAAGGCTTATGAGATGAGGTTCTCCCTAAGTGAGTTACCATACCCCTATATGACATCTTTGAGTTATTTTCCGAAGTTTCAATCCGGATTCAGAAGGTGCCTTTTATGCAAAACTAAAACGCTTGTTTTTTGGCTGGTTCAAATAATGAATACAACCTGGACTACGATAATGGTTACCCTTGAGCCTTAAATTGCTGTCACTTTATCACTGACCACCGTTTCATTTCCAGTATGGAAATTGATCAGTTATATTCAAAGTCTTTGATTTTTAAATAACCAAAGTCCAAAATTATGGAATCACAAATAATTTTTTTTAATTCCATTGTGTTCATTAACTTTGTTTCTGAGTTCTGTTTTGGAATTGCCCCAAAGGGTTTTCAAAGTTCATGTGTATGCAACTTTGCCATCCGTCTTCTATCATGTGAAGTAACGGATTTTAATTAAGTATGCTTTATAACGCTCTGGTATTTTAAAGTCGATTTAAGAAAAATTATTATATATCCTTTGGAATGACCGGCTACTATTGGCAGCTCACTGTTTACGTATTTTCCAAGTTTCAGTTACTCAAAGTATTTGATTCAGTTCTCTTTGTTTTTTATTACTAAATCGGAGGTTACAATAATATATTTAGCATTTTTATAGCCATTATATTTTTAGAACTCTATTTTATATCAATCACTGTCCAAGAATTTTAAATTGGCAATTTGATAATGGAGTCCTTATACACATGATGGATTAACGTTGTGTGCAATAGCCTTATTTATTCTATAGTTTTGCAAATATTTGACTTCAATATCACTTTATGAGTTGCATTCTTCAATTTTTATTAAAGTTATTTCAAGAGTTTATCGGAGTGTCTTACGTGTGGGCGGAACTAAATCTGGAAAATGTAAGTCAGTACTGAATTTGTCATTTGATTATGTAAATGATGGATTAACGTTGTGTGCAATAGCTTTATAAATTATATAAATTTGCAAATATATGACTTCTTTATCATTTTATAAGTTGCTTTCTTCAATTTGTATTGAAGTTATTTTAAAGGTTTATCGAAATGAATTACTTGTAGGCAAATCTGAATCTGGAAGATGTAAGTCAGTACTAAATTTGTCATTTGATTTTGTAAATTACGGTTGAATAATTAACCTACTATATTTTGAAATTCTTAGTAACGTCAATCTGTGGTAAGATTTTTTAAAGTTTTTTTGTGTACAAACTGAGAAGCAGATCTCTTTTAATTTTTAAGATTACCGAGCAGGTTAAGCCAAGAACCAAAAGATTGTTTCTACATTTACTTTTACAAAGAACTATTTCGTAAACTGTTTTTTCACTGAATAACCATTGTTATTGAGCTACGCATTAGATAGATTGGGGCGATAATGTTGACCAATGTCCGCTAGTAAGAGTTAACGAGCTTCTGTTTCGCAGTTTTTTTAGAGAGCGGTCTCATTAATTGTATTATTTTTTTACATTTGACGCTTGTGAGCTTCGTTTTACTGCTACCTTTGAATAATTTAGCCTAGCATTTTATTGCTGTTTGATTGTGATGACTTTTATTTCATAAAGAGTAAATTAATGTTATAACTGACAATTTCCTACAGGAGAGAATTGACTGTTATAACTTGCCTTTCTCGTCTGACAAAAAAAGTAAAGGAATGTTTAAAAATGTTTAAAGTGTTTGTTTCATGTCATTCTGATTACTGATTTTATCCTTTTCAGTGACACCCGTACTGCTTCTCTTGCTACTTCCATGCTGTTATTACTGAGCAAAAGTAAACACAAATTTTGATTTAGTGCACTTTATTGTAGTTGGTTCTTTGATCGCCAGTCGACGCCTCCACTTATCTTTTGCGAAAAAATTCTGGTTTGACTGTTTTTATAATCTAACTGCAAACTGCCTGAGTGGTTTGGCAAATCCATCTTCCGTAGTTTGGATTGATTACTATTCCTTCGCGCAGCCTCTTTTCTTCAGCATATACATTTATTTCTGGAGGCTTAATGAATATTTAAATATACAAAATTGAGCCCTCTGTTTGAAATATATATTTCATGTGTTCAACATAGTGATGATGTAACGGAAATTTGACAGCCAACTGGACGGGTATATTTAGTCTTCCTCTTTATATGACGATAAACCGACTTTAAACGTCTTAGGCCTCCGTATGGTAAAGGCCATTAGAGTGTTTAAAGACCTCAAAGAAAATTGCGCACTTATGGATACAATGTTAATAACCAAGAAAACAGAACTGGCCTCCATAAATCCGATATTTCTCAGATAACTTAACTGCACGCTGACATTTTCTAAGTTATAAAAATTTAATTGATTAGAAAGAAAAGAAAATTTATCAGCAGACCACAAAAATGACTCGGATAGTGAATTTTTGTGTGATTGGCAGAATTAATATGTACATCGGGAAAACGGTTAGTAACAGTTGTGTTTTTCCATGCAGAATAAATGACGGGTAGATGAAGGTGTTAAATGGAAGGTGTGAGTACTTTTCATGGCTAATGCGCAACATGCATGCGACTTTTGGGAGGGCGTTGAAGCCAGCCTGTAATTACCGCTTGCAGTTTCAAAGGCATAGCAGGTGGCCTTAGTTAATTTATTTTGACAAAAAATTGCTGGATTCATTAACGGAAATGTAATTCCTCGGTTTTGATGTCAATCGCTTGCGTAAATATTTAGAGTATTTTTCTAGGAAATGTTAGATAACCTGAGAGCCTTATTTGGCGTCGAATGAGTGGTTCATATTGATGAGGCCTGCACGCATTGAGTTTGGAGTCGACTGACGTATATCTTTACCTAAACAGACAGACAGTGTAATTGCCTATGCTCTGTACTAGATGTCTTAATGAATGACTGATGCAATCTGCTCCACAAAAAATGTGAATCAATAAATTCCAATCGAATTTGCTGTCGGTATATAACCTCAATTCTTTCAAAAGGTAAATGTATGAAGTTTACGTGCGAGACCACCGCAGAGAAGGCACTCGCGATAGTTGTCACTAGATTTCATCTCCTTTGTTAACTTGCCGTGTATCCAGTTAACCGCAGTCTTTCAAGTATGTCTTTTCTGTTCTGCTTTTGCAAATGTGGGTTGAGTAAAACGCTTCTAAATATTCCGGTGGATTAATCCCCCAGGTCGATTTTTGAAAGCTTTTTGAAATCTTAAATTGTTTGTGTTGATAAATCTCGATGTGGGTGCTGTATTTAACAAAAAGTGGAAATATACAGTCGTATACTGTTTCCCCGACATAGCCTTATTACTTGCTCTTTTCAATCCACGAAAAAATGCCGATTCAAAGCATGAACAGTGAATTCTAGTGGAAATATCGAATGAAATGTGAAATTTTTAAAACATTCAATTTCCATTAAAAAGCTGTTGTTGACATATCAAACATTTTGAAACCTCTATATGTATGTATTTTATTACCCTCCTGCGTAGATTGCACTTATATTTTTAAATAAAGATTGTACCCACAATAGCAACTAGTCCTAAGCTACCTCTTCCGACAAAGTGTTGCTTGATTACAGGTAGTCTTCTCAGAATTAACTCAACTATTTAACCCAAAGTTAAAGCTTTACGGCTTGATATGTCAACTTTACAGAAGTGCAATGACTTCATGATGTATTCTGGATCTTTTCTATCAAACCTCGGTCTACTATTCCATTGTAACATAACTGATATTCACTTTCAGGACAACAGACGTCTTGAATCGCTTGTTCACATGGTTGACAGCTAGTTTTTACATGAAATTAAATCCATTTACCTTGGGTAATGCAGTCAAACGCACTACCATTAAGCCACTTGCCCATTTTTTTGTGGGTTGTCTTTAGGGAATATAAAGTTAGTATGTGGCTCAATTATCCGCTTAAGGAACAGGTATGTTCCGTTGTGCCATGGAGCCCACGGGAGAGCCCATGCTGGCGGTCGCCTGGCGACGTGTAGTATATGTTTATAAAATGGAAACGAAAAATACAAAGTGCACCGAATAATCTTTTCTGGATTACTCGACGTCGTCAGCCGGAAAAACGCAATCGTTATTATGGAACACATGTGAGGTAAACCCGTGAAATTTGGTGATTGAATCGATATACCTAACATTGAGCAACGGTCCCGTTATTTTGTCGATTTGGCTCGGTATGATGATAATAGTGTGCTGCTCATTGATTTCCTTTATGAAGAGGTATGTACCGTGGTGCGCTAGAGCTCACTTAAGAGCCCTCACAGGCGGTCGCATAGTAACATGTAGCATATGCTGATAAAGTAGAAAGGACAATGACATGAAAGACCTGAATCGACATTTATGGCTTATTAGTCGTCATCACCCTGTCAAACCGAATCATATGCTTAGTCCACCTGGGATTCGAATCCTTACATGTGGTCATGGAGTCCGATGCTCTACCAATAAGCCAAGGGTCCATCGTTTCACCAGCTGCGATCGTGAATATCATGTAAGCGTGCGGCTAACCGACATGCTCAAGGAACATGTATGTTCTCTTCTGCCCTGTAGGTAAATTTAGAGCCCTCGCAGGTGGTAGCATAGCGACGTAAAGCATATGTTGATAAGGTGGAGCTGACAACGACACGGGAGACATAAATAGCCATTTTTAACTTATTTTTAATCATCTGCCACCCATACAAAATCCTATGTGTAGATTACCTTGAATTCGAACCCGCAACATTTTTTTATTAGGTAAAACGCTCTTACAGTGATGCACGGCCTCGTTTTCGTGCCGAACGCGATCGGGAATATGATGATATTCTGTGGTTCATATATCTGCGTAAAGAATACATATTTTCCCTAGTTACTGGATCTTACTTTAGAGCCATCGCCCGTGTCCCCATAGCGCCATATAGCACATGCTGATACAGTGGAACAGAAACAGACAAAAAGACCCAAAAACCCTGCCTGGCTTATTTGCCATCATCAGCCAGTCGTATGCAATATTAAGTGTAGAACACCTGAGATTTGAACCCGTGACCTGTGGTAAATGAGTCGAACACACTATCTTTGAGCCAACGTCACATTAATTTGTAGGTTACGTACGGAATATGAAGATGTTGTGTGGCTCACTGATCTGCTTCGCGAACAGGTTTATATACATTTTTCCGGGATTTACCTTAATGCCCTCGCTGGGGGTCACATGGCTACGAGAATGATATGTTGAAAAAAGTGAAATGGACAACGCAAAAGCTGGTCGGAATAGCCATTTCTGGTTTATTAACCGTCACCAGCCGAACAAACACAATCGTAATTATAGACATCATGGTATTCGAAACCGTGATATTGCTCATAGAGTCGAAAGATCTACCAATGACCCACTGATCCTTGATTATTTTCGTTTTCAATCAAGAGTTTGATATAATTTGCTACTCACCGGCCTGCTTAAGGAAAATGTGAGTTCTGTCGTGCCCTGGAGCTCTCTTTTGAGCGTCAGCCCACTGTCTCAAAGCATCGTGCAGCATATGTTGAAAAAGATGAACCGAAACAGAATACGTTTACCAAAATGACCATGTCCGGCTTATTAGCCTTCAACAGCCCATCATACCAAATAATAAGTGTAAATCACATGGAAATCAATTTTTTTCATTTTTCTATTAAGTTGAACGCTCTACCAGTGAGCTACGTGCCCTTATTTGCCAGTTGCATTCAGATAAATGATGATAGCGGCAGCTCACCAACATGTTCCAGGAAAATCTTTGTTCCGTTTTGTCCAGTAGCTAACTATAGAGCTCTTGCAGGGTGTAGCATTGCTACGTGTAGCATATGCTGATATGGTGGAACTGACAAAGACAAAGGAGACCCGAATGGCCACTTCTGACTTATTAGTCTTCATCAACCACTCATACCAAATATATAAGTCTGGACCACGTTGAATTCAAACTCGCAACATTTCTTAATTAAGTTAAGCTCTATTACAGTGACCCAAGGGCTTCTTTTCTTGCCAGTCGCTACCAGGAATATGTTGGTATTCTGCGGCTCATTTATCTCTTTAAGGAACATGTGAGCTCTGTTGTGCCCTGCAGCTGACTATGAAGCCCCTGCCGAGGGACGCATAGTGCCATGTAGCATATGGTGATAAAGGGGAACTGATAAAGACGAGGGAGAACGGAATGGACATTTCTGTCTTAATACCGTAATTGGCCATTCATACTCAATCCTGAGTGTTATCCACATGGAAAATAATTCCGTGATTTTCGGTAATTGAGTTGAATGCTATACCATTAGGTCACTGGATTGTCTTTTTTTCGATTGCAATCGGTACTATGATGGTTTGAGTGGCTGATGAGGGCTCATGAGACAGAAACGGTCCTAATGGTCTCACTTACATGTTTGGGTTTTACTTTAGCAACGTTTGCCACACGGTGCTATGCGACCGCTGGCCAGCACTCAAAAGAGAACTCTAGGGCACAACAAAACTAACATGATCCTTTAGCAGATCGGTAATCAGCAGACATACATTATATTTCCCGATCGTAACCGAAAAATCCAGGTATTAGTGGTAAATTGGTAGATCTTTCGAAATTATGAGAAATATCGTGGGCTAGAATCCCGCGATGTCTATACTTAGAATTGTGTATGTTTGGCGGATAAGGGCTTATAAGCCAGAAATGTCCTTTCCGGTATCCATTGACTTTATCGGTTCCACTTAATTGACATATGCTACACCTCGCTATCCAAGCGACTTCGATGGCAATTTAGTGAACTCGAGCACAACTCGGATGATACATGTTCCCTTATCAAATCGGTTGACCACACACTACCATCAAATTACATATTTCAGCCGAAAAAACAACGAACCAATGGCTCAATGGTATAGCCTACCACTCAATTACCAGAGGGCACGGAATTGAATTTCACGTGGATTACACTCAGGATTGAGTATGGCTGGCTGATTACGGTAATAAGACTGAAATGACCATTCCTAACTAGCCATTCAGGTCTCTATTATCTTTGACAGTTCCATCCTATCAACAATGCTACACGTTGCAATGCTACCACCTGCGAGGGCTCTTAAGTTTGCTCAAGGTAACATTGGAACAAAAGTGGTCCTGAATCAAATCGGTCAGCCCTACACTCCCGTCATATTCCCGATCGCAACCAGCTAATCTACAGGGTAATGTGCCAATTTTAGAGCAATGCTGTCGATTTAAAATGGGCAGGGGTTTAAAACCCCGTTGGTGTGCACATTGAATTGGTTTTGACTTCACTTCCAGGAGTTATTAAGCTGCATCATGTTGGTACGCGGCTTAACTGTATTTGTGTTAAAATCTTAGAAAGAAAAATGTTTACTCGGCGTAAGCATAATTGAGCAAGGTGTTAAAAATCACAGCGCTGTTATTATGTCAGCTTAGCATGCTCCGATTATAAAACGTTTTTTTCAATGCTGTGCACATTCTATTTTCTTCCGTTCGCTTATTTGTATAAGTCTTTATAGAAACTGGAAGTATTCTTGTGTCAGATCTACACAAAGAGTGAAAAACCCATCGAACCTTTCCTTCACAGGTGACATTGAAACTCGCTGTATTTTGAGAAAACTAAAACTTTTGCATTTTCGGACATCAGTGATGTGTAGGAATTTAGGTTGCTCTGCTTCGGTCAGCCAAGTCCCTGCTAATGCAATTATATGCGGTTTATGCTCAGATACTATTGTTTTGAGTTCGTCAAGTTTATTGAAGAGACTCTGTCAATTGGTATAATAGATTTCGAGGCAGCGGCCACTATTGCTTGTGGTATCTTCCAGAGCCGGCCGGTTGACCTTGGTTAAGTTTTCCGCCTGACTACTTCCGGCCAAAGAAAATTTCGTTCAATGTGGACTATTTCTCCTCCTTTTATTTGTAGGCCGGTTTCACCTTTGTTCTTTCGGTCGTTTAGATCGTTTTTTTCAAAAATCGCATTTTTGCTGCGTTCCTTTGGTTCATAATCCGGCTGAAAGAAAAACTCCAGCATGCATGGTCCGCAGAGACGACTTTCTTTCCAGAATAAGCTGTGCCTGCGCTTCGGTGTCCCAAATGACCTTTTAATGGTCGTGGCCGAGAGCTTGAACCATTCGGCGGCTGAGCCTTGCCTATTCTAAATGTTTTGAGAATTTTTTTACAGATTCAGTGCCCCTTAGCAGTGATTTAGCGTACTGCCGAACGAGACCTCGATCGTGCTCCACCTTATCCCCAGCAACTGTAGCCATTGATTCTGGTGCACCCTGTATCACTATATGTTGCTTACGGTTTGCTCGAGCATGGGCCGTGGTCACATCGCACTGAAGCAGAGTAGCAGCAGGGGTTTCGAAGTCTAGATCTGTGAAAGATTATATGGACCTTTTGCTGGTAGCATTTTCTTCTAAGTTACCGTTTGCCCTTTGGTCCAATTCAACTTCCTTTTCTTTGCAAATAATCTTAGGAAGGGATCTGAACTGGTGTCCACGTTTCAGGCATTCTCATTCAATGTTATCAGCACCATTGGTTTATCCTCAGAACTTATTCTTTAGCAAATAATTCGTCTAAAACTCTCGCACTCTTTCGGGGACTGATGGTAATCCAAACTCAGTTATTAAGAGAGTGCCGAGCTTCCCCCGATTGCTTAGCCATTTAATTATAAGTTTATATTTAAAAGGATTCGTTCCTGACTCATGGAAGACATCTATCATTATTCCTGTCTAAAAGTCGGGATCTCGGTCGGACGTAAATAATTATCGAGTCGTTCACAAAACCGTTGCTCTAGCAAAACTTCTTTTCAAAATATTTTCACTCAAAATCTCGACTTCTGCCTGAAAAATAAGCTCTTAAATGACTAGCAATATGGTTGTCTACTTGGGAGATCCTGCGAAGTTTGTCCCTTCCATTCGTTGTGAGCAACAGTCAGTGGTTGTGATCCACTTTTGCCTGAGCGCAGCCGTTGACAAGGTACCGCACCGACGTCTTCTGGTTAAACTGAAACCCCTCGGCATTCGGCTCTCTCTCCTTGACTTCATTGGTTCCTGCTTGTCTAACCGCAGCCAGAAGGTCTTAGTGGTAATAGCTATTTGACGCTTCAGCCGATCACGTGTGGCGTTTTTCAAGGCACGGTTCCAAAGCCCCTTATCGCAAGTGCATTTTTTCATTTTCTAAAGACACTGCCAATAGTTGCACTGATAAAATCAACACTGATCTACGTATGCTTTCACGTTGGAGCTCTAGTTGGCAGAGGGAATTTTCACCATCCAAGAGTATTTTCATGTTTTTTGACACCGCCAAACTTCCTGGACCCCTAGTATTTCAAAAACGTACACTTTTGAACCATCAACCATAAGAGACTTAGGTCTAAAATACACGAATAAGCATGCATTATCGCCTCATGCAGATCGAATTCCTGCAAAAGCTGCACATATATGTGGTTTTATATCACATAATGTCTTCCTTCCGAAAACAAAGTTAAACCTGTACCGCCTGATTGGTCTTCCTAACCAAGAATAATGTCGTCCCCTAGGCCAGTCGTTATTCCTCCATGATCATTTCACCAACACTTAGCTCAATAACTAACCGTACTCAGTTGTTTTGACTCCAAATATGCTTTCATCTGGAATAATCTTCCACTGCATATTAGGTTGTCATCCACATTAGCTATTTTCAAAACAAAGTTACGCAAAAATTTAACTTCGGAAGATATAAAGTCCTTATTGTCTGTTTCCTTCCCAAACTCGCAACTTTTGGATTTCGAAAAGGGTTTCCCTTGTATTTGAGGCAGCTCCCTTGATATTCTATTGGTTTATAAAAATGTTTCCATCATCCTCTGCATATTCAATCTTCGCATTTACTTTTTCGTCCCCTTCTTTTTAACTTGCATCGCCAACTCTTGACAACATTGATAATTTCCTCTGATTTTACAAACCTGATGATGGTCTCCGGGATCTGTTGATCATCGTGGCGGGTTCTGAGGTTTACGCCTGCTTGTTGGTTGATTATGCAGACAGCAAGGTCGCATCTCGGTGATGATCTCGTGACCTCTTCTTTTCCCACTTCTTTTTCAACCATGCTGTTTATAATGAGTTCCTCCTCTCTCACCTTAATGGTGGCTGTAAACAGTAGCTCTGACTGTTTTTATTATCTCCAAACCTGACAAAGAGCGTTCTGAACCCTCCTAAATTGTCAGCAACATCAAAATACCATCCCATTGCATCGTACCAATCCCAGGAACTCTAGCTATTAATTTTAAGAGAAACAGTTTTTTCTCCTTGTTTTTTTAAATTGGCGGCTCGCCAAACTTTGCACCCATTTAAACCGTTAATGTTTTTTAATGCTTATTTTCTTGTTCACCGTATATAAATAAATAAATGGTATATTTAAAGCCCAGAGAAACCCGTCATTTCAAACTTAATATCGCAGCATAAATAAATACAAAGTGGATAATTGCTGCACTATGTGAGCAGCCCTATTAACAGCAGAAATGAACAATATGGTAGGCATGTCCGATTCAGAACGATTTGCCATTTTTAAAACAATAGTCAAACATCTCTGACATAAATGGTGAACCAGAAAAGAAGCAGTAAAAAACTCTTACGGTAAAATCGGAGGCGGAGTTTGGCGAGCCGCCAATTTAAAAAAATTAGGAAAAAAAACTGCTTCACTAAAAAATTAATAGCTAGATGCAATGGGATAGTACTGTGATGTTGCTGACAACTTATGAGGGTTCGGAACGCTCCTTGTCATGTTAGAGATAATATAGCAGTCAGAGCTACTGTTTTTACCCACCAGTGGAGGTGAGAGAGGACGAACCCATCGTGGACACCAGGGTCGAAACGAAGAGGGGACGGTAGAGGTCATGTGATCATCATCGAGATGCGACCTTGCCGACTGCATAGTCCACCAATCAAAGAGGCAAAAATATCAGAACCCGCCTTGATCATCAACTGAACCTGCAGACCATCGTCAGGGTTCAAAAGGAGGGGATGAAAAAGTGAATGCAAAGAGTTACTCTGCAGAGGATGATGGAAATATAATTAGAGACCAATATAATATCAAGGGAGCGGCCTCAAATACCAGGAGGACCCTTTTCGAAATCCGAAAGTTGCGAGTTTGGGAAGGGACCAGACAATAAGGACTTTATATCTTCAGAAGTTAAATGTTTGCGTAATTTTGCTTTGACGGTTGCCTTTTGAGCACGACTGTAAAGCTTCTTCTCACACAGCATGTCACTTTTCCAACAAGGGTGCGCGAAGGACAACAGGCCAATTGTATGAACCTCATTCTCACGAATTCACAGGTGAGCATCTACGAAGTGTCATATATACCGCGGCTAGGTTAATGTGACCACGTTGTACTGTGATGGGAGTACTCACTATTTTCTATGCCATAAATATCTACAACAGTCAGAAGTAATATATGGTAAGGCGACTTTGGTGGAATGCAGGCTGAACTCATGCGCACTCAGTGGGAGCCTTTATTCTTTGGAAACTTAACCGAGGACTGAAGAACATTCCTCGTCGTACCGCACAAGCTCATCAAAAATCACTGTCCGATTTCGAGAAAGAGGTCAACCAACAGACCGTGAAGGCTTACGGAGGCTTAAAAATAGAAGTAAACAAAAAATGCAGATTGCGGAAGAATAGCTTACGGATGGAACTCCTGCATCTCTTAATTCGTAAAAACAGCAGAGAAATAAGGTCAAGGGCCTTATTGTTAGAACAAGACAGGATTTTGAAGTGGACATGCTGAAACGGACCACCATGAACCTGAAACTGTTTTGCGATTCCCTCAAGCAGAATAGACGGATCAAGGATCTAATAACCCTGCTGAGGACCACCGAAAGCATAGACCTTACTGAAGGCGGTGCAAAGGCTGATCATCTTTCGGACTACTTCTGGTCAGGTTTCACAAAGAAATCGAGATACGATTACCCTGCTGATGTCTTCGAAGTGGATACAATAGTCGAGACTGTTCAATTCACGAGGACTATTGTCCTCAATGAACTTTTGGGGTAAAATGAACCTAAGTCACATGGGCCTGATGAAGTACCTGCCAAGATCTTGAAAGAACTCGCGAGAGAATTGGCAAAACCACTCTCTACGCTATTCCAAACATCCTTCGAGACCGGACGTCTACCAGCCGATTGGAAATCCGCATGGATTACGCCGCTCTATATGGGTGGAAGCCGTTCTCCGCAAAAAATTATCGACCAGTCAGCTTTACTTCAATTTGCTGCAAAATCATGGAAAAAATAATTAAGCAACAACTAATGCAGTTTCTTGAACATAAACATCTTCTTTCCGAGGTCCAGCATAGTTTCCGTAGAGGTAGGTCCTGCATAACAAATTTGCTCTACTGTTTAGAGTTTCGGAATGAGGCGGTCGATAGAAGAAATCCGGTGCACGCAGTCTATATTCTCTTCAAAAATGCTTTCAATAGCGTGCCGCACCACCGCTTTCTTTATAAACTCAACTGCATAGGAATAAGAGGTAGACTTCTGAAATGGATAGAAAACTTCCTAATCGGCCGCTTACAAACTGTCCATATCAACGACAAACAGTCGGCCAAGGTTTAGGTCGAAAGTGGCGTCCCCAAAGGCTCTGTTCTCGGCCCTATTTTGTTCATTGTCTGCATCAACGATTAAGCCAACGAACTGGACTGCGATATAGCTATGTTTGCAGATGATATCAAACTTTGGCGCGTCATTCAAACTGCGGCTTACGAAGAGAACTTGCAGGCAAACTTAAATCGACTCCAGATATGATCGAATGACTGGCTCTTGCCATTTAATGGGAGCAAGTGCAACATTATATGAGTCGGGAAAAGCATTCCTTTGAATCGTGCGGGTTACCGACTAAATGGCATTCCATTGGAAGTAGTGAATGCTCAAAAGGACCTGGGAGTCTGGATCACGCCCTCGCTTAAACAATCCCTACATTGCGCACAGGTAGCGAAGGCAGCGATGTCGACTCTGTACCTCGTCAAACGAGCTTTTTCAGTTATCAATACCGACTGCTTCACCAAAGTCTTCAGAACCTTCGTGCGGCAGCATTTGGAATCCACTATCCAAGCTTGGAGACCCTGGACGTCAAAGGACCTCAACATCCTCGAAACCGTCAAAAGGCGAGCAACCAAACGTTTCCTTGGACATCGATCACAGCCTTATGAACCTCGACTGTTGAATCTCAATCTCTTTACCTTGCGCTATGGACAGCTTCGGGGAGACCTGATACTAACATTCCGCATATTACGCGTTCAGTACTGTTGTCTTGTCTGAGGTGCTTTCTTCGAGTTAGCAACCACAACGAACTTGAGAGGTCATCCTCCCAAATAACGTGTGAATGGAGCTAGGCGAGACACTCGGAAGTACGTCTTCTCCAAAAGGGCAGCTGAAGCTTGCAATAATCTTTCTCTGGATGTTGTTATGTCGGAGCCCCTGGAGACTTTTAAGCAAAAGTTAGATCAATGTAATTGTGCGAGCTAAAACTTGAGCTGAAAGTTCAAATGGGGAATTAAAAAATAAGGTATTTATAATACTATTACCCATATTTGAGTAGCATTTACTTATGTTTATTATTTTCATTCGAATGCTAGCACTCTCCCATAATTCCCAGTCGGAGGTCCCCGAGGTCTTCCTGGCTTAACTTTATGCAAACCTTGGTAACTCCGTTATTATTTGCATCAGCCGGACCTGGTGGCCATGGTCTATGCGCTCTATGAACGTTCTCCCTTTGTTTGAACCGTGACGGACCGAGGAGGATCTGAACGAATATTTCTGCCTTGAAATCACTCGACGGACTCTGCAACCAAGAAGGGAGTGACTGGCTGCATCTTCCGCACTTTGGTGATGATCCAGGTGACCTCCCCGATGCCCCTCATTGGACACCCCCCAAGGGCGACAGTTTTTTTCTCCTAAATATCACTGGAAGTTTTTTTTACAGTGTCAGCTCTTTTTCAACTATGTTCCACCCAGTTGGCTCATATAAATTAGCCTCTTCAACATCCCGTGATACTATTTTTTGATACCAAAACTCGCATCTAAAAAGGGAATTCAAAATGTACTCACCTTTTATCTCCCTCAAGTATACTAATACTGATTCTGATACTGCAATTCGAAGGAAGAAGCTACTTAAATTTTCAAACTTCAGATTTGTTAAAATGCCGATATATTGTACACCTTCCGCAGGTTAAACATATTCGTTAAATGTTCCTACTGAAATTGAGAATGAAAGCTAGTTCAGAGCCTTAGGATAAATTATGGATACTTTTTGATGATCTGCACTCAGCTTATACAATAGAAAAGTAATGACCAAGGAAGGACGAGTACTGTGGTAGGAATAAAAACAGATTCGTGAAGGCCAGTCAAGATGCTTAGAGTTGCTTCGGTCACTGAGCCTATCCCCGAACACACTATATTGTCAAACTTGTCCAAATTGTCGAATAAACTTTTTTTCTCGCAACGGATCGCTCGTTTCTTACACACAGCCCATTGAGTGCAGAATCAAATCAAAAATGCGGGGAAAGTTTTAGATATATGACCTTAGTTTGCAACTTGAAGGCAAAGACATTTAGACTAATATTTAAACGTGAACGTTTACTTGCGAACACTTGCATCTTCAGCAATCAAGCTTAGCTTTTCCACTAGGTCCTCAGATAACAACACCTAAAATTTCAATTCAATGCCACTGACAACGGAACAACTATTGGTACCTTTTAAAATAACTGGGGTTTAAGCTACATCTGGGCTGCATTTACTTCTGTTTTTTCTAGTAACAACGCTGCTCTACCATTCACAATGCAAGCTAGATTCGTGGGAAATGAATAAGCTGAAGCATGATGAGTCCATGAATACCATGGGTTGTGTACAAGACATTATTTGAAAAAATTATAAAGGTTTATGAAAATCTCCTCAATACCATATAAGACAGTCTTGCGCATTGCTGCACGCATAGTCGGATTTTTCTGGTCCAATCATGTGTCGAATAAACGAGTCTATTTCAATTTTACCATCCAGTGTGACGGGCAATAATGCTGTGCATTTCATTTCTTTTATTCTTCTTTCACGTAAAATGTAAGTGCAAATATAACTATCAAAATTAAAACGTAACTGACATTACGCCAAAGCAAAACAATAAAACATATTGGAGTAGGGGGTTGTTTAGGCGCTATTGGACTAGAGGCCTATCTTTATTACTCCCTTCCCTTGAAAGTAAAGCTCTGTCAGGTGTTTTTTCCCACTTTCTCTCTAAGTTCAAATATATTTAAACTTGCTCCCCACATAGTTTAAAGAAACCGCCTAGCTTATATTATCGTATTTGCAAAAACCAGCTGTAAAGCATGTTATCACTAAAATAAATTTTTGACTTTCTATCTTTCTTTACCCATAGGTTGTCTTCACATTAGGCCAAATGCAACAGCTTTATACAACTTTCACTTTTTGTCCTCCATTAATTACCATGATGCCTTAAGATCCATGTTTGTGACAAAAAACTTGTTGTTTTCATTAAGTATGGAAGTAAACACATAAAACGCATGCTAAAACCTTCGCACCATTATTCTTTTTTCTGGACATTTTCTCAAAACACTTTCAAATTCGCACTGGCTATTGTGACTGCATAATGCTAATGGCGTTTCATCAGTTAGATCGATGCTGTACGAATGGTGAAATTCACAGTGGTTGAATTTTTTTAACGGTAGTTCCCTTGTTTTTGATGGCAATTTAAATCTGTTTTTTTTATAACTATTATTGTAGTCCTGGCTCCACAGTGAGACTCGAGGTAGAGCGGAACAATTAAGTTCTGTTAGAAATCGACAATTGTTCTTCAACGACTGGATCCTTTGCACCTGAAAGCACAGCCATGTATTGCATGAGCTAAACCGGTTGCCTTTTGATGCCAGCCGTTTATCACGTAAGAGGTTAAAGTATCATTTGACGTAGGTAGCTGCATTAAGAAAAAATAATAAATTTTCTGAATTATTGTTGGTGGTTTTAAATACGCTTGTGTAGAGAATGCTTAAAATGAGCATTTGAGTTAGTGGATATTATTCACAAATAATGACAACGTTTTTAACGACAGTCCTAATAGACAGGCTTCACTGGCTGCATTTGAATATAATAAAGAAAGGAAACAAATTGTAGTAATCGATGGGTCCAATTTTGTTCTATTTCTTAAACTATAATCCAACCAATTAAAGGAGATTCTGTTTTTAAAGACGTCTTACTCATTCAAAGTATTCCACTTATTTGACGATTTTGTTCGACAGTGCAACGAAAGCCAAATATTCAATAATTTAGGGATCCCATCTGAATTGAAAAATTGGAAAGTCTTTTTGAATGTTGTAGCTACTGTATTTCGCTAACATCTAAAATAAATTGCATTAATTTACTTTGGACGAATAAGGTGAACGCGTGTTCAGCAAGTGATCCTTTAACGAGGGCTTTAGTTGAGCAAAAGAGAAAATAAAAAATAAATTTGGCATATATGTTGCAGCCCATAGACTTGTTTCATATATATAAAACAAGAATTATAAGTTTTTCTGTTTTTTATCATTCCTTTGTGTTAATAACCAAGGAAATTCACAGAATCAACGCGTTAAGACGAGTTCCTCAAATTTAAAGTCCGTAAATAAGTGTGAGGTAAAGAATAATTTACAGAAAATCGGAAAACCATAAGTAAGGCTTTATGCGGTTTTTATCATTTTTTATTTAATTTGTTGGATTTGAATTGACTCACAAATGAAAAAACTCTTCAGTTCTAATGAAAACTGTTTCACATATTATTTTATCAGACTGTTGCTGTCTTGTCTAATTCATTTTGGGCAAAAAACGACGTGCACACAATTTCGTCCAGAGTATTTTTTTATACATTTTGCAGTATACCGGACCGTTTGACTTGCTTTTCACCGAGATAGAATGGAAAAAGGCAGACATAGACTTGTTTTAATCATCCGTCATTTGCAGATATTTTCTGAATTGTTCCAAGAAATGAGACATTGATCGAATGGTCAAGAGTTTTCAAAGGGAATTATTTAAACTAATCGATGCTACCTTTGATGCTATTTTATCTGAAATAACTGCTTACATCAGAAACGGTGGTAAAACAAACTGATATTGTCAGAAAAGAGACGTCTAAATGGGGGAAAATGACGAACCACTAAAACCTTCAGACAATCAGAAGATAACATTTGTTAAGATCACATAAGGGAAAATGTATAATTATTGTGTTATCAGTTTACGTTTTGAATCTCCAAACATAATAGTAAGTTAGACCATTATATGCTTCGAAGAATTTTATTTTTCCAACAAAAAAGGTGAGGAGTGTAGCTGGTATTCTTAATTGCTGTATGTTGACCCAAATGCAAACGTGTCTCGTAAGGTGAACTTTGAATGTCATAACATCTTAGTTAAAAACCCCACTGAAAACAGACAAAAAATATCGTGGGGTCATGAAAGGTGAATATAGATAATAACATGGAGGTCAAATCCCGAGTTAAGCAAGCCAGGTGCTATATATAACTTGCTGACACAGACTCTGGATGGGTGCTCACCGAAAAGTTATGGCAAACAATTGCATTTGTGCGTTGAGTCTCACTGGCAAGCCCGTTAGCAACCTTGCAGTGCCTACAAGAGTAAGGGCCAAACGTTTTGGATCTTGCACTTACTATACTAGTTGTTAAGCAGATGCTCCACTTCCTCAAGAGTGAGCGCCAAGGCAGGACTGGGCAAGTTAGTTCCGTAACCGATCATTGAGCGCCAAAGAACCATTGTCACTTCTCTGGATGGAATTCAAAACGGCGACGAAACTGCGGCATAGTATAGAGTTCAGTGGTCTTCATACCAACTGCCTGCGGTTTCGAGCCTTAAGTGGTGAAACACTCGGATATTATTGGCTGATGACGGCTAATAATTAAGAAATCTAATTTTTCGTCTGCCTTGTCAATGTCGACCATTGCGTTATGGAAAAGGGTTTATAAGCTTCCTTGCAGTGCCTTATTTATCCGGACAATCCTTCTGAAAAGGGGTAGAAGAACTGATTACCCAAAACGTCCGCCACGCAATAAACCTCCCTAAGTGAATGCTTATTCTTCTTACTATTATTAGTATTATTCTGACTAAACAGTTTGCTGTGGTGACTGTCATGCCTTCCTCTTTAAACATTCCCCATTCTACTTTAAATCAACTTGCCTGAATCTAAATTAAACTATCGGCGATTTGCCGGGTTCTTTTGAGCAACTTTTTTTCAATTCTTTCAGTCGGTTTTTACGAGAGAAGCCAATCTAACCACGGATAAATATGGTGCGGAAGAGATCCCGACAATTGACTCAGTGGTCATAACAGAACCTATTGTTCTGCCGGAACTACCGACGCTGGATGACACAAATCGCCAGGTGCTGATGTCATACCGGCAAAGTTGTTGAAGGAGTTGGCCGTAGAGTTGGCAGAACCTTTGTTTCTACTCTGCCAAGCCTCCCTCGTTTCTGGCAGATTGCCACCCGATTGGAAGACCGCGTGGATTTCTCCGATACATAAAAGTGACAGCCGGGCTTCCGCAAATAACAACAGGCCAGTAAGTCTCACCTGCATATGTTGCAAGATTATTGAGCGAATCATCAAACGTGAACTGATGCAGTTTCTGGAGCGGCGTCATCTTCTCTCTAACGTGCAGCACGGATTCCGCAGAGGAAGGTCCTGTTTAACTAATTTTCTCTACTATCTGGAACGATGGACCCGAGCGGTCGATGAAGGAAATGTAGTGCACGCAGTCTACATAGACTTCAAGAAGACCTTTGATAGCGTGCCTCACCAACGTCTCCTATACAAACTCAACCGTATAGTGAAGTGGATCGAAAACTTCTTGATTGGGCGATCTCAGATTGTCCGTTTTGGCGATCAACAATCGGCGGAGGTGGCGGTTGAGAGTGGGGTTCCTCAGGGCTCCGTCCTGGGCCCTTTCCTCTGCTTTATATACATTTATGACTGTGTAACTGGCTTGGACTGTGACACCGCCATGTTTGCTGACGATATAAAGCTTTGGAAGGTCATCCACAACGCAGCTGATGATGAAAATCTACAGGTGAACTTGCATCGACTCGAGGAATGGTCGCACAACTGGCTCCCCCATTCAATGCTACCAAGTGCAATATTATGCGATACGGCAGAACCAGCTCCGGGCACCAGAGAATGTACTATCTTGACGACACACTGCTACCAGAGGTAGAGGCTCAGAAAGATCTAGGAGTATGGATCACGCCCTCACTGAAGCCATCGTTCCACTGCTCTAAAGTAGCAAAATCTGTCATGTCAAGCTTGTATCTAATTAAGCGAGCGTTTGCAAAGTTCGACAAAAAGTGCTTTAATAAGGTCTTCGGGATGTTAGTGCGCCCACAATTGGAATTTGCCATAAAAGCCTGGAGACCGTGGTCTGTCAAAGACCAGAACACCCTTGAGAAGGTCCAAAGACGTGCAACCAAGCTTGTTCAATATCAAAGCTGCCTGCCTTACGAGACACGATTGTCATATCTTGATCTGTTTCCTCTGGACTATAGACAGCTACGCGGTGATCTATTACAAGCCTTTCGCATGCGGCGGGGTCAAGATTGTTGTCTTGCATCTGGTGACTTCTTTGAGCTGGCCACTACCACTACTTTGCGAGGACACCTCATTAAACTACGTGTGACAGGTGCAAGACTCGACACAAGAAGGTTCTTCTTCTCCAACAGAGTGATTAAGGCCTGGAATTATCTGCCGGCGGACATCATCATGTCCCCATCCATTGACTATTTTGAGCAGAAAATTGACCAGTACAGCCATAAGTACCACCACGACATCCGAACCTAACCCATTTCCTGAAACATATTCCCATCCACAATTTTCACGTTATATAACATACTACTCCATATTTTGAGTAGCATTATTGTATAATTGTTTGTCCAATGCCCTGCAGTGTGTTGGGGAGATAACCCTTTGTCCAACGTCCATCATATGTCAGTCTTTTTTAATTTGCAGTGTCATTGACATCAATAGGGAACTCAAAGGCTTTGCCTATATTTCCCTTAATAAAACTGATCTGAACTGAAAAAAAGGTTGTCTGTCCTCCAACCACATGTATCCTTTTGTGTTTCTGCTTCTTGAAGTGACATACCATTCATTTATTAGGGCCGAATATCAGTGACCTAAGTTCGATTTCCTTGACGGAGGAGGGGGCAATTGTTTGAGATAAAGGACAAAAGCCATCTGCTGGAGCAATCGTCCAATTGACGATGGTTGTCTTGGAAATTGTCTCCATCGACAGTATTTTAGATGACTTTCCAGATATAACATCGTCCGCAAACATAGCATACACACAGTCAAATTCCTGCACTAAATCATGAATGAACAAGAGAAATAGGATTGATCTGAGTACTGATTCTTGTGGGACTCTACTCTCAATAACAGTGATAGTTCTCCGCCACATGGGAACGGCACTAAAGAAACTGCTCGATATACGTAAGAAGTTTGCCTCCAATACCCAACATTCTTAACTTCTAAAGGAGACGCTGGTGCGGAACACAATCCTTGAGACCATTTTTAATGAAAGTTTGTCTTCACTTACTTCTGAACAATGCGAGAAACTTGACCGTTTATAAACATGGTAAGTAGTGAGTCATATGACCGCAATAAGAAAAGTTTCAAATATTCTTTTAAAAAGCGTCCCTCAGAATAAAATCCCCCTGGACATCGCATTTTATTTCCAATACTCATGCGGCTTTAACTTGAAAGACAAGAAAGCTAAGTGGTTGTCTTCTCGTAGCAAAAAGCCGCCAATTCTGGTTAACCATGTTTCGGCGAATTTTAGTTCACATTCTTTTCTCTAAGCATGAGTACTCAGCTCAATATTTGAAGAAAAACATGCTGTTTATATGTTGAGATAACTTCCAACGTATCGTCGGGTTTCACCCTCATTAGCGAAAGAAGAAGCCTAGGTCTACATCTACAATATCAAATGTTAACTTACAAGCTAATGCAAGCCCACGCTCCTCCGGATCCACAAACATTTCAATTTCACATGAATCGTTACACGTTCACCTAGTTCCTGGTTCGAGTGAAATCGTGTCAACGCCACTTCTTTCCCCTCTTAAGCAAACCTTGTCTGCTATATCCCTCAAATCAAGTTAACCTAAGAAAACCTACATAAAATCCGTATCATTTACTAAGCTAGGCGTCAAAATCAGTAATGTAATTACCCATTTTAAACTGGCTTACACTTCAGCATCTTCACCAGATGCGAATGCTCACGTGAGCATTTTTCCCAACCCAACAAGTGTTCAAAATTCCACAAAAATTAAGTTTTTTAAATCTGTTAACAGTTTTTCGAAATCAATTATTTTTTGCAATTTTACTTTTTCCACCAATACATGCTAGCTTTCCTCAAAATCTCATTTCTATGCCACCCCGTATATAATATATCCTTTCCTTCTATTATTTTCATCCAAATATGCCGTTGTACAATAATCGCAGTTCTTTGAACACTAATATTTCGATAAATTGGAGACCAGGGCAGTTTTGTTTCCAACATTATGTTTCTTCTTTCCAGCTTTCTTCTCCACTTAACAGTAAAATGTCTGCTTCATTACTTTATATTTGTACATTTCATCTGCACACATTGTCATAATTTTATTTCGTTACTAATATTTTTTAAGACAGTGCCTTGTCGGCGCAAACCAAATATGCCTTCCGGAAATTCCAGAAGGCATTCTGTAAACCAATGTAAGCCACATGCACAGCGTCTTTTGCATCAAGTGCTTTTGTCCATCTTTGCATTGTATATAGTAAGTTCGTAACACATGAACGTTCCCTACGACAGCCGTATTGTACATTGAATAAGATGTAATGGGTTTCTTAATAATTCATTTATTCATATTTGTCAGCCTTCTGCATTACTTCGGAAGTCAGGCTGAAAGGCCTGTAGTTTGCAGCAGTTGCACGGCTAACGCTTTTTTGAAGCGCTATAATGTGGGTGTTTGTCCAGTCTCTAGGAAAATTTCCGTTTCGACTGATTTTTGGCACCAGAAAGAATAGCAGTTTGGACAGCTCTCTAGCAAGGCCGAGGAGAAATTTTGCTGGAATCTCATCGGCACCGGGGGATTTATATGACCTAAGACTTTTATTTGTTCAAAGACCACTTCTTCTTGAAAGAGCATATCCTGAATAATTGGTGCTCTCATAGTCTTGTAATAGATGGAATGAAAACAGCTTCTCTCGTGAAAAGCAAAAAGATTTTAGCTTTGATTAATATTTCTGATATCTCGCAACGGTCATCGTTTCTCATAACAGAAATCGGGTTTCTGTTACCTGTGCTTTATTTTTGAAATAGCTGTAGAGCAAATTGGGTTTATGAACTGCTCGCTGAAAAAAATCCCTCCCGTGTTCATTCTATTTATGAGGATCAAGCTTTTAACTTTGTTTCTTTGAAATGTTAATGCTTTCGTGGCTTTATTTTCATTGGATCAGCACTTTTTCTTGCAAAGCATGCCTCTCCTGTTAATTTATTCTTTTCTGACCTCTTTATATCCTCTAAGGATGTTTGGATATCCTTTGATTAATGACGGGCAGTGGCATTTTATACGATTCACAACCACTCCTAAAATAAATTCGAGTCCCCAGTGACGTTCCTGGAAAAGACAAGATGTCAGTCTATTTGTGATGCCTAAGCTCTCATCTTGCAAAAGTTTCCTCGTCATATTCAATTCAATCCAATTCAATTTACTGACAGAAAATAGGCATGAACCTTTAAGTGCCCTACTTTTAACGTGAAATTAAGTGAGATGTACAGAGAAAACACATGTGGGTAGCAAAGGTTCAAATGCGATCATAAAATATAACAAGTGATGCAAAACTCTCAAGGGTTTAGACAAGTTCTTCATCGTTCCGACTCGTTTTGGAGCATAAAACTGTCAAAGTTCCTTTAAAAGCTTTCCAGCTTCAGGGAAAGCATTCAATGTTTTAACCACTCTGACAGAGAAGGATAACTTTCGCAAATCCAGTCTCACCTGCTGAACGCGCAGTTTCGATGGGTGACCTCGAAAATGGGTTTTGGCAGCAAATTTAAAGAAGTCCGAGGATTCGGGGCAACAATCCAATCCCTTCAAAATGCGAAATGTCTGCAGGAGATCACCACGGATTTACCTTTAACTCAAAGGAGATAGATTGACATTCGTTCGGCAGGGTTAGATATAGCAAGGAGCTTTGAAGTCTTACAATTTTGGTGGCTCTTGTCTGTACTTTTTCTAAGCCGTTCTGATATTGAACTGTACAAGGTCTCCAGGCTTTTACAGCTTATTCCACTTTCTGCCTAACGAATGTTCCAAAAAGTCTTAGCGAAAGAGCTCTTCATCGAAATTCAAAAATGATCATCTGATGGCATACAACACAGCCATTGCACTCTTCGCCAATTTCGAGCAGGGAGAGGACGGTATTTGGGTGGTGGTCGTCAGCACACCAAGGTCCTTTTGGGTTTTCACGTTCGGCTTCCCCGTTGAGAAATTAGCTTCTACTGTCGGCAGATCCGGATGGGTTACCTAATGAAGTATTGTACACTTATTGACATTGAACCACAAAAGCAAATGATTCGACTTATCCAACAACATAGTAAAGTTGATCTGTAGTGTATCTTCATCAGCAGGGCTCTGGATTACATTCCAGATTTCCATGTCGTTGGCAAAAATTGCTGCTTTACAGTCCACATCCCTGACACAATCGTCCACGTATATTAAAAACAATAAAGGCCCTAGTACTGAACTCTAAGAAACCCCAATATTGACCGCAGCAGAGCTTGACCTCTCTTGGCCGATGCAAAGAACCTGGCCCCGACCTTTGAGGAAATCTTTGCTTCAATTGAGGAGATAACCTCTTATTTTAATTTGTTCTATCTTGAAGAGCAGTCTCTGTTGTGGTAGAGTGTCGAAGGCTTTGAGAAAGTCAATGAAAGCGATGTGAACCACGTGTCTATCTTCAAGTGCTTTGGTCTACCTCTGGAGCGAATGCAGCAAATTTGTTGAGCACTATCTTCCTTTGTTGAACCCGTGTTTACAGTTTGATAACAAATCATGAGTCTCTAGGGATTTCACCAATTCGCTATTGATTATCCTTTCCATAATCTTGCAAAGCATGCATGTCAAACTAATGGGTCTCAAGTTTGTCACTGACACCCGGCTTCCGCTTTTGTACAAGGTAGTTGTACAAAGGAGTTGATATAGTCTGACTGTGCTCAATCGCTTAATTTCCTCAACTCCAAGATAGGTTTAAATTGCTTATTTTTGAAGAAATTGATATATTTCCACTTAATTATAATCTAAATTTATAAAAATTGTTCTTCTCTACCCTAGCTCCCTTGTTGTTGCATCAAACCGTCTACGTCCTCGACATATTCATATACCAGAAATATGACTTACGCAAAAGTAACCATCGATACACTAGATCTCTCATCCATCCTACGTCTGCAAAACTTTATCAACAAATATAAACATTTATTTACGATGCTCAACTCAATATTAGACTACAAAAATCTTTTGCAACCAGCTTAACAAGCGTACCACAAATAGAACCGATTATACACGCAGTCTCATCAGAGGTGGCTGATAGGTCCAAACGAAAGTTTAAGTTCCTTTTCTGAAATATCCCCCACATGGTTAACCCCAAACATTCAATTTAACAACTCATACACTTTTTTAGTCTTTACATCCGTATAGCTTCCACCAAAAAGCTTAACTCAAGAAGCAAAAATAAGCCAGTGTTATTGATCTTCTATTCACAAACTGAAGCTGATCTAGTTCTACAAAACTCTGAAATAAACCAAACTCTGCTCACCCGAAACGCATTCATAGGTCCAGACCTCACACCTATGAAAAGACGTGAACTTCAGACCAAAGCCACACAGCTCAAACCAGATGTTTATCCTACCGTCTTCTCAGTGGAACCTCAAGTTGGCACATCTAACGCTGCCAACTATAATGCAAAGCGTATAAGTCAGTTTGATCAAAATTATACACGTAATGTCTCCTTAGCCAAACCTTTGGCAAGTTTATCGACACTCATATTTGACAATTATGATACCGATCGAATGACTGTTTCAGCAGTTGGGAGCCAAAGTAAGAATCAAACGAAACAAGTACCTCAAAACGCTATAACCTCCCTGAAACAGCTTTATGACACAAATTCTGTATCAAGACATGACACAATATTAGATAGTAATATAAGTGTTACTACGACGCTGCAACATAAACAACCAGTAATAGAAAATGTCGATCCAGCAACTCATATAAATTCTATGATGTACGTGTCAATCCCTTTTAGCTCAAAAGATAACCCAATTAGTCTCCCTGTTAGTGGTCCTAAACAAAAACTTTATTGAGCACACCATTACTACCATTACCACCATTACTACGACACTCATATTTGACAATCATGATACCGATCGAATGACTGTTTCAGCAGTTAGGAGCCAAAGTAAGAATCAAACGAAACAAGTACCTCAAAACGCTATAACCTCCCTGAAACAGCTTTATGACACAAATTCTGTATCAAGACATGACACAATATTAGATAGTAATATAAGTGTTACTACGACGCTGCAACATAAACAACCAGTAATAGAAAATGTCGATCCAGCAACTCATATAAATTCTATGATGTACGTGTCAATCCCTTTTAGCTCAAAAGATAACCCAATTAGTCTCCCTGTTAGTGGTCCTACATAAAAATCTTTATTGAGCACACCATTACTACAAAAAAGCCCAAAAAATGTCAACCTAAGAAATATGAGTGCTTTGAAACTCTGCAAACTCTCATAGGACACGAATATCCTCTTATAATAACACCTCACCTCCCTCAACTCCAACTGCATGGCATTGGAGTAAACCAAAGCACTCGTACCTTTAAGACATAGTAGCAATGTATGGCAACCGAACCAGTTACATAGGCCGGCAAACCTTCCCAACAATAACCCCAGGTATTAAAAATAACCGCGCAGTTAATCCTTCCCCAATATGGGGCATAACATCTACACTCAACCCTTGCACTCTAATACCTACACACAAACCATTCACTCTTACCCATTCAATCAAATCCTAGCACCCATTAGACACATATAATCTTACCCATTCACTTATATCTCACCATACACATCTTCATCCCGTTCAACAGTTACACAATTCCATTCCATTAGCCCATCGTCCAATCAAAACAGTTTTAGAATTCAGTTTTTTCACAACAGCTGGCCTCCTCCCTATCCGACATCGTAAGTATCGCCCTTATTAATGCGAGGTCGATAAAACAAAAAAACCACAACTTAGGACATTCGTTGAAGCCTATAATTCTGATATAGTTTGTTTAACGGAAACATGGGTCAATGACTTAACATCGAATGCTTCGCTTTTTGTCCAAATCTACAATTCCTATTGACAAGACCGCATAAATAAACGAGGCAGCGGTTTTATGAAAAAACATCAAAAATAACATTCAACCAAGTGGTTTTGATGTTTCACACGAAACTTTCCCTGGCGAAGCATGCTTTGCCACAGTGAAATCCCTGTCACACAAAAATATACTTATCGGATATCTCTACGCTCCTCCATGACACTTCGACCGTCGATTTCGACGTGGTCCACCGTTTGCTCCACGGAAGGGTGGTGCAGGGATGGTGACTTGCGCGTGATTTAGTTTAAAGTGATAGTAGCCTTGCGCTGCAGCTACCACAATCTCTCCTTCTCCCCACCTGAACCCATTGGCAAAACGGAGTCAAGCAAACCGGAGATGGTAGAGGGCGCAGATGGCTGGCATGGCCGGAGCCGCCCCTGGGTGTACCACAACACCTGGCTTGGATCCCATGGAGTGGGAATGCCATAAGGCCACATCAAGAAGGAGTCATTGCAGCCTAACTCTCAGTCCGCAAGTCAGCCACTCAACACAAAACACACATTGGGCTGACCATGCGGTCTGAGTTATCCCGTCAGTTGACAACCTTCCAAGCCACGGCTTTTAGCGCAACGTGATAGGTTAACACACGTCAGATTTTTTTAGTGAAGAAAATGTGTTGAGCTGTTTACCTCACTCTCTCCCCTACCCCCACAATCAGACCACAATCCGAGCCAGTCAGCTGACTGATGTGGGAGTGGGCGCATTGTCTGACGGGTCGGCGTACCCGTCGTCGCGCGCTACAGCACGTCCTGGACCCAATTACACACACACAAGGATAAACTTACTCAGGGGATATGAAGGAGCCATCGCCGTTTGACTCCCGGTCCACAGGTCAGCCACTCGACACACACAACACATAAACTGGGCCGACGGCGTGGTCTTTTGTAAGCGTCAACTTGGCAGCCTTCTAAGCCACGGTTTCCAAGCCTCTGGTGGTTTACCGCAGGTTGTCGTTGAGGCGCATGTGTCCTAATAGGCCCAAACGGTGTGTAAATATGCGGGAGCAGTGAGGGCAGTGGAGGCGAGTGCGGCGGGCGCGGCGACTGTATGTCGGAGCCCCATGCACTGGTTCACCGGCCTCAGTGTGATGGATACGCAGGTGACCGACCAGGCCGATGCGTGAGTTGAAGTTGCAGGCGCAGTGTTGGCAGGAGAAATTGGTAGAGGCTGGGGAGGTCATTCATGGAATGGGGGTGGTAGTAGCGGTAAGAATAGCAGGAGGGGAGGTTGTGCATGGTGTATCGATGTTGTCGGCATTGCGGTGAATTCCGCTGTCATGGATGCGCATGTGACCGAATAGGCCCATGCGATGAGTCAATGCGCGAGGACAGTGAGGGCAGTGGAGGTGGTGATCTCTGCTGTGTGTTGGTGCTCCAGGCACTGGTTTACCAGTCTCTGTACGTTGGATTCGCAAGTGACCAACCAGGCCAATGCGTGAAGTAAATGTGCGGTCGCATTGAGCACAGTTTAGGAGAGAGTCCCCATCGTTGATTGTGGTGGTATTGAAGGTGAAGGCGGTGGTGGTTGCGGTGTTGGGGGCAACAGGTGTTGAGTATTGGAATGTGGTCTCTTTGATGGTGGGAGTAATGGAATTGATGCCAGGAGTGAGGGTGGAGGAGTCTGAAGTAGGGTTGGTAGAATTTGAAGAAGAAGTTGGAATTGTCGGATTGTTGGTGCATTGCGTCCGAAGATGTCCAACCAGGCCTATTCGCGCGCGGAAGCTGCGTTGACAGCGCGGGCACGTTGGCAGGGCCTGGGCATCGACGATGTTTGTCCGGGCCTCAGGTGACTTTCGTGCCGCTTTTTTGACCTTTGCGGTGGTGATCCGGGTTGGCCTCATAGATTGCTGAACCAGTCTTCACGGATCTTCTCCATGCCGGTCTTTCATATGCAAGGTCCTCCCAGGTCGCCAGACATTTATTTCCCCAAGCGGCTCGATTGAGATCCAAAAAATGGTTAATTCCAGTAACTTCTTAAAATGACAGAGTTGGCCAGGAATGTTTGCAAAAATATTGAACTGAAATAGTGACCTCCGCGGATCAAGGCTCAAGCGTTCCTAACAGGCCCTCGGTGCTGAGTGACTAGTTGTGATCCGAATGTTTGCTTCATTTCTGACCAATCGGCCAAATTAAAAAGCTGGTGTGAACACTTCAAGCACCATCTTTATTTCGATGACAAACCCATCACCCTCGCTTTTCTTTGTGCCGCAGTTTTATCTGTCTGCAACAGTTGCAGTGCCATATGATCGCCGCTGAAGTCTGAAAGTCCTCTGCCCGTGAGCAAGCCCAGAGAGCGAACATATTTGTGCATGTCTTTAGGAAGGGAGGTAAGACAAATCGTGAGAACTACCGCGTTATTAGCGTTATAAACCTTTATATATGTGACCCATCTACTAGACACAGTGTTTGGAGTGTCTGTGCCGTACTCGAGCGCATGTTTGTGTTTCCAGTCCCAGCTGGTAGTCATGGTTATGATTGGCTGAATGAAGGCAGAATAAGCCCGAAATAGACTGTATCAATCTACCCATATTTTCTGTCATCTCTCCTCTCTATCTCCTCTCCATTGTTAATATTTCCGATCGAAACCGGCAAGACAACGAGCTCGTGGCGCAATGCGTAGAGTGCTGGACTTCTGTCCGACAGGTCGCGAGTTCAAACCTCGGGCACCGCAGCACCTGGGGTTGGGTATGACTGGCTGATTATGGCTAATAAGCCTGAAATGGCCATTCCAGTCTCCCTTGTCTTTGTCGGTAATATCATTCTGCCTTTATCACTTCCTGCTCTGTGGTTGCTGTTGGGGCTCTAGAGTTAACCCCAAGGCACAACAGGACGAATGAGTCCTGTTAAACTATCGGTGAACGCCCAACTACCATATATATATATATATATATATATATTTATATTTATATATACTCCACCCACCCTCATGCAGTGCCTCTTGCTCGAATAGCTGTAGAGCCAGCATGTTCAGAAGCCATAAATACTGTGAGGTGCCATACTGAACCCACCTCCGACAATGGAATCTTGCTCGGTTTTTAAACGTCAGGAGATTAAACCTATTGTTCCCGAGATCGTCTTTTCTTCTGATTTATGCCTAGCGACGCATTTTTGCTTCAATAAGCAATCGGAGAGAATAATGAAAAAAGAAGGTTCGTCGGAAAAATTAATTTTTACTTGTGCATTTGCAAGCGGGTTACACCGGCCCGTCGTCAGACGAAATGAAAAGTGAGAGTTAGGATTATCCCACTAGAGAGTTTGGTGGGGGCAGACAGAGAGTCAGTCGTCAATGGGAAGGAGACGAGAAACGTGTTACGATAAATGCCGGGAGTGAGGGGAGAGATGTTGAAATCCCGCTTGTGTTTCACGTGTCGGGGGAGGCGAAGAAGGAGGAATACCGCACGCTCAGATTTCCACTTGACCAAACATGGATAAGCTACTGTTGGTTTATAGTGGACGCTGGTCGACATGGCGGTTGATGCTGTTTGTGTTGGAGTGCCAAGCTTTGAGGAATTCTGGTGCACGCCTGGTGTTAGCCATGGCGACCACTTCGGTTGCGTCCCAATTTAAACGGTGGTCGCGGTCCACGTGATGCGCAAATACGTGAGACAAGGGATCCCATTGACGGATGGCCAGTTTATGTTCGTTTATGCGGGTCGCAAGTCGTCAACCTGTATTGCCTACGCAAGCGCAAGAGCAATTTGCACGTGGAATGCGTTAAATGACATTCGTTTGCTGCTCTTTTATTGTGGGGTCATCAACTCGCGATAGTGCTGCGCGCAGGGAGGACGTCGGCTTGTAGGCGATGGATATTCCAAACCGATTTACTTGTCTGGCGATCGCTTCGGAAATTCCCTGCATGTAGGGTAGAGAGTAGAATTTTCGCGCCACTGTTTCCCCACTAGACTCAACGCTTTGTTGTTGTCTCTGACGTCTGAGACAGTTTTTTACAAGGCCGACCGGGTGCATCCATTGAGTCGGCATAATCGATACAAGTAAGCGGGTTCCTTCTTAAGAAAGTCGTCGCTGCTAAAGTAAAGATAAGCTCGGTGAAAAAGGGTTCAGACGAAACTCCTTTTGTGGTTCGCTGGATGGTTACTGTCATATTAAGTATGATGGCAGCATTCGAGCCTTTTCGGTGTGCGCTCCTTGTCAGGTCACCGTTCTCCATTTTTTGAATACTCACGTCTAGAAACGGGAGGATATTTCCTGTTGCCTCTTCGCGAGTAAATTGGATAGCTGGGAAAGGGTTATTCGGACTCTGATGCAGCTGCTCAACCTCGCGGGTTTTCGTGATAACAAAGGTATCATCTACATATCGGAGCCACAGTTTTGGCTTGAAAGTTCATATTCCCTCCTCCTCTAATTGTTGCAATACGAGTTCCTATAGGAGACCCGATATCCGCGAGCCCATTTGAGTGCCTTTGACTTGTTGACGCGGTATTCCTCCTTCCCACCCGAAACGTGAACCCCACTTGGGATTTTACCACCTCTGCCCTCACTCCCGGCATTTATCGTAACACGTTTCTCGTCCCCTTCCCATGCACGGCTGTCAGATTGTCTGCCCCACCAAACTCTCTAATGTGATAATTACAACTCTCGTTTCGAGAATTAAACAACTTTTTGTGATCCCTTTTTTGAGTAAAGAATTAAAAGGAGAAACGATTTCCACCAAATCGGTACAAGAGGGGATATTTCCCAGCTGGTTTTGTGTAAAATCTATTTGCTGGAATCTGACATGGTAACCTATATTTGAATTTATACGTATCTCTAAAACCAATAAGATGGTTGTTACCACTCAAGTAGTAATGTTTTACGGTTTGGGGATTTTGCGGGCGGCTGGATGGGGCATATCGAAATGTCGGCGTCCTGGTGTGACCGAAATATTCTGGGATTATGCTGCGTGATACTCGAAACCGCAACTCTACCTAGGTAGCATTTTTTACTCGAAAAGAAATTTCGGACGTCTGTTACTATTTCATGAATTCTGCCAACTGCCGTCCTTGTGGTTGTTTCAGATACTCGTAACTGCCGGTCGTGGTAGTTTAGGTTGAGGTTGTAGGGCCTTCTAGCTCTGGCACCCACGCTGCCACCGTTTTTGAGCATGCCCTGGGACAGCCAATCAGACACCCACAAATTGCTATCGGCCAATCAACTGATCAAGCGGCCGGCTTCTGTTAACTTTTTTTATGTCGGCAGATTATGTGGTGGGAAGGTTGAGTTTTGAAAGAAGCTTTTCTTGAGGCGTAGTACCCCTTGTCTTTCTCGGTAGAATGACCTTATAGCTATCTCACCATCAGCCTACCTCTGAAGGGAGATGTTCGTATTCTTATTCCCTCGCGGAGGCGTCTTTTGTTGTATGTTTATGCACTTAATCCAGTACCCACTTTTAACCCGAACTGTGCTTCTTAGATGTACGTGTTTCAACAATCGCCTCCCTCCTTCTCACGCCTAGCCTCTTCGTCGACCATAGTTTGGCGTGCTCAGTGAGAGCTTACATTTGTGGCGAAGCAGTGAGTCATGCCGGTGGTGTTCTTCTGTCAGTCTCCCCCTACAGATGTCATGCATTTTTCTACAACGGTGTTTTGTATTTCATCCTGTGATTCAGGCTTCCTCTGAACTTTCTCAACACTTGAAAAAGTCAATCGGTACGCCATCGATGGGCCAGAGCTCTGACTATGTCTTAATTGTTCTAAGAAAAGAGAAGATTGCATTGCATGTCTTGCAGCTAGGTGGTTCCCTGAAGTGTTTGTGTACGGAGATTGGCCGTTTCGGTCCGTCATCATAGGCTCGATTTTTTACAGCTATGTTCGCTCTTGTGCTCCCGTTGTTCGAAACCGCCAAACCCTGCTTAGCCCTGCTATTTTGTCCTGTAGTGGTTGCTGTGAGTACCACCCCAATAGCTCTGTTTTGTGGTCTTTCCTTTGTTCCGTCATGCCTCATTTTTGCCTCCTCGCACAACTCCAGGCTCCAAAAACGCAAATGAGGGCCTTCAAGACGTTAAAGAACCGACAGCTGCTCACCTTGACAGTCCAAATCGGACCAACCATGGGGGCGTTGACTTTTGCCCGTCGTCGTCTGGCCACTTTCTCCCTTGCCGAGATCTCGCGCCTCCTTCTCTGACCAGATAGGGCGACTGAACGAACTGTGCTGGCAGCCAACTCTAGCTTACATGTGCCTTATCCTTTGCAAGTCGTACTCCTTTAAAATTAATTTCATTTATTTACCACTTCCACTACATTCTTCAAGGTGTAGGATGGGTGGCTATAAAACAGAAATGGGAACCTGTGACAACCACCCGCTATCCGCCTTGACTTCTTCGATTTTGCGTTCCTAAACCCTTAAGGATGCATCAGAAGCTATAGGTTGACTGAAATCCATATTTTAAAGTCCAGTCAAATAGACTTGTCGGTCTCCTGTAAAGATTGCGCACCGAGCCATCGGCGTCATAAAAATGACCTACAAGACGCTGACGCTGACGTTCGACAGGGGTTTCTGTTCAACCTTCATCACGAACTATTGTAAGAAGACATCTACTTTGCTATTTGTTTATCTCAAAAACCTGTTATAGGCAAGATAGGCTTTCATTCAGGTGGCCCACGTTTGACTCCCAGTCGGAGCGTACATATAAGTTTGAGTTTACTGTTAAGAGACGTCGAGTCGATTAACATTCTAAAAAGCACCTCGAATAGGGAAAGCTCAGTCGTCAATTGGTTCAAGCTCTCGGCCACGACCCTTAAATTCAGCTTAGAAACAGAAGCGCAGGTGCAGCTCTGGCTACAAAGAAAGTCATCTCTGCGGGATATGCATGCTGGTGTTTTTTCAAGCAGACTACGAGCCGAGAGAACGAATGAAGATGAATCAACTGATAAACGAACTGAAAGGGTGAAGGAGAAAGGTGGACAAACCTACAAACCAGAAAGGGGCGCATAATTCATGTCAGAAGAGAATTTCATTGGGTGAAAGCAGTCAGGCTGACAACTTAACCACTATAAAAATGACCGCTATCAAGGCTACTATAAGTACTAGTGGCTGCTGTCTCGAAATATACTATACCAACTGCCATGTTCTCTTCAACAAAATCGATGAGCTCAAATCCCCTAGCCTCTGAGCAGAATCCGCACATAATTGCATTGACAGAGACGTGGCTTACTGAAGAAAAAGGCCTTAGCGATGTCAGTATCGGGGGAAACCACATTTTTCGTTGTGGCAGATTCCAACCTAGAGGCAGAGGCATGACACTTTATATGTCCCCGGAACTATCTTCCTGTCAGCGGGAAATTTCCGACGTATAACTACGAAGGTATGAAATAATTTCTTGCAAAATTAGAATCAAACAATTGTCGATGCTTAACCTATGCGTTGTTTACCGGCCTCCCAGCTCGAAGGAAAGCGATGATGTGGAACGTGAAATCGGTATGTCAGCAGGATAATTTATTACTCCTGGGTGACTTCAACGCACCTAGCACAGATTGGAAAAGTTCCACAGTAAAGGCCGCACCAACGTCATTCGACTATAACCTACTACACTTTTTCCTGGACGAATATCTCACCCACAATATAGAGTTTGGAACCAGTTTGAGAGAAGGTGAACGATTTATCCCGTTTTCAGTAAAGAAGAAGGAGTCATAAGGGAAGTGAAATGACAACCGCCACTAGGGTGAAGTGACCATATTGCTTTTACCTGCGTGTTCAGTTCAGTTTTATTAAGGGAAAGATAGACGAACACCTTCGAGCTCCCTATCGGTTAAAAAGTGGCTAAGAAAACATCGATACATAATGAAAATTAAAAAGACGTTTCCATAATGACATGGAAAAAACAAGCCGCCATCGGCTAGTCGACAACATACACTAAAAAGACTACTCAAGTATTTTGAGGAGTATAATTATATACAATTGAACTATAAGGTTTGATAAGCGTCGAGTTTGAGCTTAAAGCAATTAACGTTGGTAGAGAGGACAACATCCGCCGGCGGAGCGTTCCATACTGCGAACAATCTGTTACTGAAGAAGTACTTGCGTCCATCGAACCTTGCAGTACCTGTGCGTAGTTTTAAAGGGTGACCTCGCAAGGTGGGCATGTTAGTCAGAGTGAAAAAATCATTGGGCATAAAGCAAAAGTTCAGGCCATCCATAATGCGAAAGGCTAGTATAAGATCTCTTCGTAGTTGCCTGTAGAAAAGGGGAAATAGGTTGCAAGTTGATAGTCTGTTTTCATAGGTTAGCTATCGCAGGCCTTCAGTAATTTTTTCGCCCGCCTCTGGAACTTTTTCTAATACGGTACTATCCTTGACAGTCCAAGGTCTCCATGCCTGTATGGCATATTCTGGGTGCGGCCGCACGAAGCTTCCAAATATTTTGGAGAAATTGTTTCCGTCAAATCCCATAAAGGCGCGCCTGATGAGTTGCAATACAAACATGGCTGACTTGGCCACCTTCGGGCAGTTCAGTGTTGGTTTGAGTGACGATGTTATCCACACACCCAAGTCCTTCTGACTGTCAACTGGTTGCAATGGTGTAACAGTTAGAAAGTAAATTCATGGGCTGGAGGCTCCACAGCAGCCAATTTGAAGAAAATTACACTTACTCACATTGAATGGCATAAGCCAACGCTTCGACCCGTCCTAGAGCCTGTTCAAGTTCAGTTGAAGATGGTCTTCGTCTGCCTTATTGTCAACAACTTTCCATAGTTTCATGTCGTCAGCGCACAGGAGGACATCACAGTCAAGGTCCCTGAAACAGTCATTGATGAAAGCAGAGAATAATATGGGGCCCAAAACGGAGCCCTGTAGGATGCCCATCACCACGATTACTTCTGAGGACTGCTGGCGTACGACTTGTACTCTTTGGGACGGTCTAATCAAAAAATTCTGCATCCATACAAGGAGGCTTTCACGAAACCCTACGCTGCGCAGTTAATGCAGGAGACGTTGGTGAGGAACGCTGTCGAAGGCCTTTTGGAAGTCAATGTTGATGGCATGCACCATTTTTCCTGCATCACGTGCTTTGGTCCAGCGTTCAAATGAGAAGAGTAGGCTCGTTAGACAAGACCTACCCTGTGAAAGCCGTGTTGGACATCGGAAAGGAGGTGATTTTGCTCGAGGAACTGCATCAACGCTTTCTTGATTATTTTCTCCATGATTTTAAAACAGATGGAGGATAGGGGCACCAGTCTGTAGTTATTGGCAGACGCTCGGTTTCCATTCTTGAATAGCGGAGTGATGATTGCGGTCTTCCAATCGGAGGGTAGAAACTCAGTAGCAAACTACGCCTGGAAGAGTAAGGCTAGCGGTTTGGCCCTTTCAGAAGCTAGCTCCTTCACCGGCTTGGTCGGGATTGACTCAGAGCCTGAAGAGGTCGACTCTTTCAGGTTAAGCAACTCTTCCTGAATGATTTCTTCGGCAAAGTGGACTGCTTCCCTAGTAGACATTTCCTCGTCTTCGCAATTGGGTGGGACAAATTCAGGTTCTGTTGTCATGACGGACCGGAAGAACTGAGAAAGGTGTTCAGCCTTATCCCTGTCCACTGACATTCCTGCGCCCTCAGCAGTCCGCAATAGTGGGATCGGATCATTGTTTCGCGCGCTCTGCCTCATATAACCATAAAGGACTTTGGGATTAATCATGGCACGGTTCAACAGATCCTTTTTGAAGACTCATCGATCTCTGTCAACGAGATTTCTGACTCGGTTTCTTTGCAACTTGTAGCTGTTGAGGAATTCCAGTGTCGTATCAATGTGGTATCTTTTCCATAGTTTCCTCTTCTTGTTAACTTCTTTCCTTAAGGATGGAGTCAACCAGCGAGGTCCGTTTGTTAGCCTTCTTCGCATGCGTGGGCAGTGTCTAGAAATGAGGTTTCGAATTTGTCCTTGAGCATTTCAAGCCTCGTCAGAAATCGTCGGAAAAATGGATATCCAGTCGATAGGAGAAAGGTCATTTTTTAATCTGTTCGAAAATTCCCACGCCAAATATTTCTGATCGACGATCAAGTGATTAGGTCAGCAAAAGATAATAATGTGCATTCCCACATGTGAACCAAAATTATCGCTCTTGTCTAGAGTAGGTTACCAACGCACAACCTCGATGTTGTCCAGGCGACCTGAAGTGAACACGAGGTCGAAACAGTTCATCTGCCAGCCCTCGCGAACCCTCGTCGGAACCAAGACATGTTAGGTAAGAAATTGCCAGTTTTGAGGCAGAAAGCCCACTTTAACGCAGCTGGTCCTCGAAGTGGAACTCTTTTGCAGTTCAGTCTGTAGCTGCTAGTAATTTAGCGTAACCACACTAAGTCATTACTTCGGCATTCCGACTGCCCACGGCCTGTCGTTAGGTAAATCGCTCAGAGCAAATTCATTTTTAGTGGCATTAACGTCTGATTAAATTGTGTTAGCAATCCAATAATCTGTCAACAAAACCTTGAACTTCAGTGATAAAAGTAGTAACACTGAAAGATTTCAGTGATAAAATATAATATAAAACATACGAGCAAAACATTTCCACAAAGGTCGAAAACTTTTTCAACTTGAAATCGAAGCCAGACGCCTGAAGAAGTATAGAATAAGCTGAGTTTAGGGGACCTAACGGTCAGCCGGATGACATT
>WEDG01000733.1:7500-15246 GCA_017591395.1 Schistocephalus solidus | reverse complement strand
GGGTCCATTCTCTCACTGCGCTGTTCGGTAACACGGGTCTGACGCTTTCCCGTCTCTCCGCGTAGTTAGCTTCACGGAGTCATTGGATCCTGTAGATGTTTGAAGTCTCACCTCGTGGAAGGGCTCGGTCTCATAACTAGATTCCGAATGGTTGAATCCGGTCGATGGGCGATTCGATCCCCAGCGGTCTGAGGAGGCGGAAACTGCCTCAGGAGCTATCGCCATCAATGTATGGCGATTGCAGGCCACTCAGCTGATGCTGATACCAGATTTTGTCTTCGTTTGGCCAGCTGGGCGCTCGATGACAGTTCTGAGTAACGTTGGCCATGAAAATGGCCTGCACCTGCCATATCATTGGATGGCGTCTCTGGGCAGCTTTCACCTCCTCAGACCGCTGGGGATCGGAATCACCCATCGACCGGATTCAACCATTCGGAATCTAGTTATGAGACCGAAAGCCTCCATTCCACGAGGTGAGACATCAAACATCATCTACCGGATCCAATGTGACTCCTGTGAATTTAACTACGCCGGAGAGACAGGGAAGCGGTTGCAGACCCGTGTTACCGAACACGTGCGGGCAGTGAGGAGAATGGACCCATTGTTCCTGGTGGCGGAACACTGTGCAAACCCTGGGCACACGTTTGCCTTCCAAAACGCCGAAATCCTGGGTCAAGGAAATGACCGCGTAACCAGGGAAACAATTGAAGCCTGGCACACGGAGCCTACGTCGATCAACCGTTGTGTCGCCCTTCCGGCAGCCTACCAGTACCTCCGGGCGCAGCTCACCGAACGTAAGAGCAAATACGGAATTATGCCAAACGTGAATTCCACCGCGGGAGAACCTAGGACGGATATGCACCGAACCACGCCACAATTCGGGGGCCGACGAAGGCTCAGTCATGATTACCGCCGCATCAATTACTACCCCGACAGACGAGGAGACATGCCCTCAGGATAAAAACATGACTATCGACCCAGGGTGTCAATTAAGGTCAATGCGGACCCAGAAAATGGCCGCCCCCATTAACGAGAGACATGTCAACTGACAGCAATTTCCTCCTACCCCCTTCTTCACCCCGCTTCCTGTGTGTATGCCGGCAAAGAACGCCAAAGCCAATCAAGGAATCCCCCACCCCGTCCTTCTATAGTGTACACTGTTAAGGTAAACCCGTACAATCAACCCTGTATTACAAAATTGCTATCACTCCCTATAAATACTGCGAGACGCGGTACGATACTCACCTCCGACGATTGAAGCTTGTGTGCTTTTGAAACGTCAGGACGATACATCTATAGTCCCTGAGCTCGCCTTTTCTTCTCATTTATGTCCGGGGACACGCATCTTCGCTTCTATCAGCAATATATATATATATATATATATATATATATATATATATATATATATATATATATATATATGGAACATATATTATACCGTACTTCCGACATAGGTACTAGCTAAAAGCCCAGACACGTGTTTCGCCGATGTTTCTGCTGCTGCGTGACGCAGCAACGAGGGGTTCGGCTCCTCAGTGGGTCCCCCAGCGTTCTCTATGCGGTTTCTGGTATATGGACTCCAGAGAATAATCAAAGAAATAATTTCTGAAATTATTAAGTGCAGGACATGGAGTCAGGTGCTTCGGACATGACTTTTTAGGGTCAGACCCAAAAAAAAGTCATGTCCGAATCATCTGACTCCATGTCCTGCACTTAATAATTTCAGAAATTATGTCCTCGATATATATATATATATATATATATATTTGAAATTGAATACGTTCTATGGGAAATGGAGCTTTATTGTGTAAATTTTAAACAACGGTTCCCGGGTCGTCGTCAGACGTAGCGGGCAAAAATGTGACCAAAAACAGTTGACATTGTAATCACGCGAAATCGATACTGGTGTGAACATTGGCACCATTGAGCGGCGCCGTGTGTAACCTGTACTGATGGTTCTCGTTTCTTCCATTTCTCCTTGAGATGTCTGTACGCCGCATCCAACTCGATATGTCTGTTGATGCATGACTCATCTGAATGCATCGCCTCGAGGAACTCTCGACCTTTCTTGAATGGACCGGCGGCGACAATGCATGAGTCATGCATCAACAGACATATCGAGTTGGATGCGGCGTACAGACATCTCAAGGAGAAATGGAAGAAACGAGAACCAATCAGGGACAGGCTGATACACACGGCGGCCGCTCAATGGTGCCAATCTTCACGCCAGTATCGATTTTTTTTCGCTTGATTACGATGTGAACTGTTTTTGGTCACATTTGCTGCCCGTCTGCGTCTGATGACGACCCGGAGAACCGGTGTTGAAAATTTACACAATAAAGCTCCATTTCCCATAGAACGTATTCAACTTCAACTTTATTTCTTGGGATGCCTTCTTTTCACTATTCCTGTTGGAATAAATACCCGATCTGCAGCGACAGAGAATGACAGGTGGCGAGGCACTGATGAACTTCGGCTCGATGAAGTGCTTATGAGCCATCTGCTAGACCCAGTTTGTGGAAATACTGCGCCGTACTCGAGCGTATATTTCACTGTTTTCAGTTCCTGCTAATAGTTACGGTTATGATTGACTGAATAAATAAAGAATAAGCCGAAAACAGACTAACTATCTACCCACGCCTTCGTCGAACCCGGATTGCGGCGGGGTTACGTGCATGCTCGTCCTAGGTTGTCCCGTTTTTGGATTCACGTTTGACCTAATTTCGTGTTTGCTCTTACGTTCGATGAGCTGCGCCCGGAGGGCTTGGTAGGCTGACCAAATGGCGACGTACCGGTTGATTGACGTAGTCTCCGTGTGCCAGGTTTTTTTAAGTTACCACGGCAAGCACCCGGTTTGCCACAAAGGCAGTTGTGTGCGAACTCTCTACAGAAGGGCAGAAACACATTGCAGCGAGTCGGACGACAAAAGGGCAGAACTCCGCTACCTTCAGCACCTCTTCCTGGCCAACGGATACCGTCGTAACGTCATTGGGCGCCGCAGGCAGGCCAAACCAAGACAAAATCCGGTGATAGAACAGCCAAAAGTCTGACGTGCGCTGCCATACATTGACGGCATCTCTGAGGCAATTTCCCGCCTCCTCAAACCACTATGGATTGAAATCGCCCATCGTCCAGATTCAAACATTTGGAATCTAGTCATGAGACCGAAAGCCCCCTTCCACGAGATGAGAAGACAAACGTCATCTACCTGATCCAATGTGACTCCTGTGAAGTTAACTATGTCGGAGAGACAGGGAAGCGATTGCAGACCCGTGTTACCGAACACGTGAGGGCAATGAGGAGAATGGACCTGTTGTTCCTGGTGGCGGAACACTACGCAGACTCTGGGGCCAACGTTCGCCTTCCAGAAAGCCTAAATCCTGGGTCGAGGAAATGACCACATAACTAGGGAAACAATCGAAACCTGGCACACGAAATTAGGCCAAACGTGAATCCAACCATGTAAGAACCTAGAAAGGGCGTGCACTTAACCAAGTCATAATCCGTTCCGAGGAAGGCGCAGTCATCAATACTGCCGCATCAACCATTATCCCGAGAGGCGAGGAGAAATGCAGGCAGAAGGACACAAACAGGACTAGCAACCAAGGACGCCAATTAAGGTCAATGTGGATGCGGGCGACGGCCGCCAACTGTCAAACGCCACCCCTCGACGAGAGACATGTCAACTGACAGCAATTACCCTCCTTTCGACCTCCTTTACCCCGGTGAATACAGAGATGCTTCCTGTGTATATCCGGACGATGAACACCAAAGCCAATTAAGAACTACCCCACCCCATCCTTCCTACAGTGTACACTGTTAAAGGTAAACCCGTACAATCAACGCTGCGTTAAAAAATGACTGCCACCTCCTATGAATGCTATGAAACGCGGTACGATACTCACCTCAGACGATGGAAATTCGCATGCTTTTGAAACCTCAGGATAATACACCTATAGTCCCTCAGATCGCCTTGCTTCTCATACATACACACATTACGACAGTTCGACCGTCGTAGGTCGACGATGTCCACCGTATGCTCCACAGAATGGTGGTGCAGGGACGGTAACTTGCGCGTGATTTAGTTTAACGTGATAGTAGCCTTGCGCTGCATCACTTCTCCTCCCCCACCTGAGCCCGGTGTCATGACAGAGTCAAGAAGACCGTAGATGTGAGAGGGCACAGGTGGCTGGCGCGGCCGGAGCCGCCCCTGGGCCTACCACTACACCTTTCCACCACCACCACCACCACCACACGACAGTTCGACCGTCGAAGTCCGACGATGTCCACCGTATGCTTCTTGGGAAAGTGGAGCAGGGACGGTGACTTGCGCGTAATTTAGTTTAAAGTGATAGTAGACTTGCGCTGCATCTACCGCATTCTCTCCTCCTCCCCCACCTGAGCCCGGTGTCAAGACAGAGTCAAGAAGACCGGAGGCGGGGGAGGACGCAGGTGGCTGGCGGGGCTGGGTCCCCTAAGTCCTAGCCACCCCTAGGCGTGCCACCACACCTCTATGTTCGGCATTTGTGATGGGAGTGCAACCCGAATAACGCCTGCCGTACCCTAATGTGGCCCCCGTGTTGGTCCAACGCATCTACCACGTGGCCCGTTTAGGGGGCACACACACATACACATATGAAAATACACCAAAGGGGATAGAGCTCCTACCTGACTCATATAATGGTTGCTCTCAAACGGCAAGTTTATGATCTTCAAAAAGTTCGGAACCAGAGTTTTGAGAGCAGAGTTCATCTCACCAACTTCAACGCTCTCGGGAAGAAGGGCATCCAGAAGGAGAGGCTGCAATAAGACCGGTCGGTCGGATGGATTGGAGACGGTGAACTTGCAAACGACCTGCTGTGACGGCAGGTTGCGTAGGGTCATTTCAGCGATACGTGAGGGTGCAAGCGCTGACAACGCCAAGTTTTCTCGCCTGCGACTCCGTCCGAGCAGACGGTCAGCTAGATCGAAAGTAAGCTCGCACAGAGGCGTACTGGTGCCACCGCCGCCGCCGCCGCCGCCGCCGTCACTCGTGCTAGTAGCGACACCGTCAAACTTGTTCTTGTGAGTCTTTTTCGTCCCTCCCCCGCCCGTGCTTGTAACGCCAGCACTGATCCTGTTTGTCAGGAGGCTCGGCCAGATCAATTCGGCGGAGATTTGATTAAAGAAGGAGGCCTTGTGTGTGGAAAAGACCACACGTCCAGGTAGGTAACAGCTTCGATCCTCTAATTTATCCGGTTGGTAGGTGAGGGAACGCTGATCGGGAGACGGATCAGCAATTGGTAGAACCGCAACATCCGAGTCGACAGCCCCAGTGGTGAGGTTGAGCACATTCATCCTCAACGTGCGCCAGGCAGAGTAAAGTTCGGTAAACAAGCTACTGGAAAATCGAAGACCGTTGACGAAGATGGTCCCCGAACTACCGATACGGGGATGTGGAGCGAAGACGCCCTGATCACGCGAAAAGGTGAACCAGAGACTTGAAAACCAGAAGCGCCCTGATAAAAATGACATTACAAAGGCTGGTTAATTTATAGAATAACGAATTCCGACTGAAGGAATGCAGAGAAGGGACTGCTCGTATATTCGAATGAGCCCTGATGAAGGACAAAGCGGATGGTTACTAGTGTTAAATAATACCGATGAAATTACGCTACAATTAGGGAAGTGTATCTATTCCCGAGTCCTAACTCTAACCTAAACCATAAGCCTTATTTGGGCCCTAAACATAACCACAATATGCCTGGAATTTAGAGCAAAGCCACATGTGCTACGGAGCCTGTTCAGTCCCACCGCTGAATCTACTGCAGAGTAGTACTCGAGGCCGTGGAGCTCCAAGAGTTAGTGACTACTGACGACTCTTTAATGTCACTCATTGTCATGCGCAGGTGACAACACATCCGCCTCAAAACGCCTCTTACAAGGCCCTCGATGCCAGGGGAGCAAACCTAATGGGCATTGAACTACGTGGGTAAGCATCCGAAGACAGAACCATGCTGTCAAACTCGCCTTTTAAACAGACTAGTGAACAGCACACCAGGCAACCGTAGCAGCGTTGACTGGGATTGCAAAAGTAGAAATTGGTCACACAAGAACATCCGGTTTTGAAGGAAAGTTTGCTGCTTCGGACAGCCTATCAGACAGCCGTATCATAATAGCAGTGACTATATCCGATAACCACGGGAGGTCTTAGGGTTTGAAGATCGTGGAGAGTGGGGATACGTTGAAAGGTGGGGGATAAAAAGGATGAAGAGGATAGAGGAAGGAGGAAAGAGGGAAGAGGAGAATTAGGAAGAAGCCAAGGAGTTAGAGGTAGGTACGGAGAAATTAAGGGAAGTGGTTGTGAGGCGGGGCGGGGGGGGCAGGAGGAATGTGAAAGAAAAACACCTTTTTCTGAGGTTAAATCGAATCCAGTATAGCAAACGGGCCAATCAGGGCTAAAAAGCGGCAGATGAGTCCGAAGTCGATGGTATCACTCAGGGCATCGCGACATGTGTCAGACATGTCAAAGAACACTGATCCCACCAGGGTGGTGCGCCGCGGCTCTAGATTGATTGAAACGGCCAGATGCGTGTCTTGTGGGGCGAATGAGGCGTTTATTGGTGTCGAGGACGAGGTTGTATGACCACCAAGCTCTATGCGAAAACGCGGCAGTCCAAGGTTCAGCGATGCACGCGGAAAGGCCGAAGAGAGGTGTGAACGCAGGGAAACAGAGGCCAGCTCAACTGGACGGGAATAGCTATTGTGCACCAGTAGGTTGCGAAAGACCGATTTGCCCTATATTTAAAAGAAGGGGGTAAAGCAGAGATTACCATCACCGTAACGAACACGAATAAGCGCGCATGTGACATATGTTTGCACGTATTCCAAAATCCTGTATTATTTTTGCCAGTTTTTGAGGAAATTAAATTGAAAACCGGCACCAGGAGGAAAGCTGATCCAGCAAATACACCATGTTGGACATAAGATGAAGTGGGAGCCATTCTAGACTTCAGAAATAGGGGGTAGGGATCTATTTTTGGGGTTTAAGTAAAGGCAGGACACGGTCACATGAGGTTCCCCGCACCCTCGATTCCGGGAGTGTCGTGCTACGTCACGTGGAAATAAGGGTTACTGTTAGGCTCGGGTTAGAGGTGTTAAGGTTAGTGTTGCGCCGGGCCACCGGCGGCGGAGGGCACATAAAAGATCCCTACCAAGAGAGCTTGCATGGAATGGTGAAGTAGTTTAGATGCGCTCGCGAAAGGACCTCCAGAGTAAGAGAAAAGGGTAACAGAGGGAAAGAGAGAGAGAGAGAACTGCAAAATGCAAATGCGTGATACATGAATTGAAAAGTAGACTTTAAGATGATGAAGCTAGTAGTGAACTTTCTGTTTTTGTGTATCACTCAGAGAGGAGAGAAGTCCCTAACTATCGTCATAATAAATTTAGCGATCTGGAGGCAGAAAAACGCAAGGCTAGTCAGGATCTGGAAAACGTTGAAACAAACTTGGGTCGTTCTCAAGGCAACTACTGTACTTGCATAGAAGGAGGTAAAGCAGTTTCCGAGAGAACAGCCGAAATTGGGTGGCAATTTTGATGTTCTCAGTGCTCAGCAGTGGCGTAGCAGCTTAGATGGACTTGCTTATAGCCACCCCCGCCGCCACACACCTACAGAACTCTACTTCTTACTCATAGGCGTGCATCGGTAGGGCTGTGACAAGTTTGCGTGGGGTCTTGATCACTGTTGAATGTGCGTGCAACCTTTCC
>WEDG01000733.1:0-2500 GCA_017591395.1 Schistocephalus solidus | reverse complement strand
GTTTGCAAGTACGTTTGTGATTTTTGTTCTGTTCTGTGGTTGGGTTGAAGGTTCAAGTCTTCCAATATACCTTGTAAAGTCGCGTGACCATAGCAGTTGAGAACGGAACGACGGCTGCTATTCGAGAGAGGAGAGAGAAAGACGGCGGTTCGGTGAGATGTTGAATTCACGAGTTCATGTGGAACACTTTGGGGGGTGTTGTTCCTCACCATCCCCACTTATCGCTTTAGCATCCTCGAGTAAAAGTGATGAAAGACCGTCTGGCTATCCAGTACCCACACCCATGATGCCAAATGACGCTAATGCCAACGCATGCAGCCTAAAATTGTAAGACACTGGAATAGGGAACCCCTCTACGGAATACAGATAGCCGTAATATAAATTTCAGGGAGATGACGGTTAAGAATGTGGGGGTGAATATTTAGATTAGTGGTTGCACAAGGCTAGGATTAGCGTTAAAACACGAGAATAAGCGCCCGTCCTGAGTTTGGCACAAGTCCACGTGCATTCCTAGGGCACAGGTGGGGGGATAGCTTACTCCATGTCTCTCCCCTCTCTTTAGAGATACACGAAAACTGCATTCCTTAACTCACATGCAAAGAATTGCCGAAACATTCTCTCTAAAAGTAAGACGCTTTGGCATCTATATCACCCCTACAAGCCTGCATCCTCCTCACTGCGGCGAGTAAGTGACCCCCTACCCAAAAACCAGCTCAATACTGTTAGTTGCCACATACCATTCACCAAATGCTCTTGTGCTTACACTGACCATTTAAGCCTACTTCTTGGGACTCCAATTAACGAACATGAGCTAGCCGTGCACAGGCGTGAGCCTATATCCCTCGTGTTTGCGCACTCTCTTGAGTGTGACCACCGGTTCAATCGGAACGGTATGGAAGTGATCGACAATCGCTTCAATCAGGATGGAATCGAAGTTGTTGAAATGTCAACCACCAATCCGGCACGAGAACTCCTCAAGGCTTGGGACTACAGCACGACCAGCATCAACTCCCACATCGAGCTGGATGCTCATTTAGAAGGTCTGCGTGTCCAGTCCACTGACGATCACCGACCATAAAACAATCCATTAAAAGCTCATACCGCCCTGAACCACGGCGAAACCACATCAAACTAACACCTCAACGATTACTGAATATCTTCGGCATCCATGCGACCATAAATCCGGTTCCGTTAAATAGCCATCCCAACACAAAGGGAACTGGATCCTCCTCCTCCTCCACCGAATTATCCACGAGGCGGATTAATCGACCTAACGGTCTGGTTGTTCTTTGATCTAACAACGGTTCAGTATTTACCAAATTGAAGTCCGCGAAATTTCAAAGAGCGTTTTCGCCCGCAAAACTGTTTACCTTCGGCGAACTTCATAAAATATTCAGAAGAAACTGTTTATTTTAGTACGCTCGATTATTGTCTTCATCGGTATCGAAACCGAGAGAAGTCTTCATTAACGTTATCGAACTGTTAACATATTTTCGCCGACTAACCCGGTGAAATACAAAACAGTTTTTATGACAAAAAGGCAACATCTAGTAATCCCGATAAAGATCATAAACGTCAGCACAGGTGAATACAGTTTCCGATCGCAACCAGTAGTTCTCGGTTCTACCCGGACGGCGAGGTTGAGAGATTAGACTGACGGATCATCGTGGGTCGACAAACTCAAACACTTCCGCCATCTTTAGATTGAGCGAAACCAGATCAAGGTTAACCGGATCATTTTCAGTTTCGAAACGATAATGTTTTCCTGCCATCCTTCAGGTATCTTATTTTCATTTCATAAGTGTTTTGGCTCATTTATGATAATATTGGTAAAACCGACAAATAAAAGGGTGTCGACCACAAAATTCCCTGGCAATAATATTGGCAGTGCGCAAATGTGGATACTTTTAACGAAGTCGCGCAATATTGGTGCGACTTCTTTCAAAATAGTCATAAAGTGGAGCGATGACAACAGTAATAACAAACCTTAAGAACCCTTATTACGTGTATCTTATTTTGCGAGTAACGTCTTTTTGGTCCACAGACGATAAGACGCGGGTTCACAAAATAATTTCCTGGAGTGTGCCGTGATATTAAAACAGATTTGAAACGCGAAACACAACACCATCCGGAGCGATGATCTTCACTTATAAGGCGATCGACTATCGAACAACATCGACGACGCCGAACGCTTTTCGGAACTTCGGGGCCTAATCTTAAGGATCGCTTAACATCCATATAGCGATTACAAACTTGTGGATTAAATGAAATATTTTATGACTTTTATCGTCGATCTCTTCGGACGTGGATGGGGATGAACAAACAGAAGGATAACCTTCGTTGAAGTTTCAATCGCCAGAATCTCCGCCAGGCTCCTACGATAAAACCAATCAGTTAAAGTTGAATGAGTTCAGCTCGGAGTGAAATGAAGGGGCCGCCGATGGATTCGTCCGTCATAAGGTTCGGTCTCGTTAATATCTTGGTTTGGCCAGGTCGTGGC